>VDFB02324346.1:11192-74561 GCA_007258455.2 Sequoia sempervirens | reverse complement strand
AGATGTGGGTGATCTTACGCGAAAGAGGAATCTCCAGAGTGAGCTGGTTCTCCGAATGATGAATTCTATTCTAAGACAACTTCTGAGGAAAGGGATGAAGAATAACTGAACATAAAAACCTATTTCTAAAAGATGATTCACCAAACTTAAGAATTCAGACCTAGCCACTCATAACTTCTCTATTGCAGTAATTCTCACAATCTCATTGGCACATATCCCATCAATGATTTGCATGAAGATCTGGAAACAAAATACAACATGCAACCTGAAACATGTAATTCTGAAACACCACCTATAACAACAAGACATAAAAGGATTTCAATTTGAAAACACAAGTACATTAGATTGCTATTACAAAATTTGAGACAGAAAATAAGGAGAAATTTGTTGCTCTATTAAAACTGGAAGAGTGTCAATCTGTCCAAAGTGAGTATCAAAAGGTTTACAAGCTCCCCGAAATGAGTAAGGGCAAGAAACTGATCTCAACTACTGAGAATGGAGAGTTGAAAGACTAAATCTATCAAAACTCTCAAGGAAACCCTAATCTGAGCTCAGAAAAAGCTCAAGGAAAAAAGGCCTCAAACAAACTCAAAAACTGCTTTAAAGCAGAAAAAAGCACAAAGCTTTTATGATTACACTGTCAAGCCTCTAAAAATAGGCAAATCCTGCTTTAAAAGTTCAAAAAACACCTTATCTCTCCAAGATAAGTCTGGAATCCGACCAAGAAGAAAAATTAGTCAAAGATCTGCTAAAAATAGCAAGAAAACATAAAGCAAATTTATAACATATCGCTTTTATGCTTCTGCTTTACAAGATGCAGATTTTTTCAATTTTGTCTATTTTTGCAACTCAAAGATTGGAAATCTTTTGCAAAAATAAAATTGCTTATTTCTCCAAGATATCATTCTAATTTTCTCAAAAAATCAAAAAAACATATTACATAATCTTCCTTTTAACTCCATCATTGATTTCTCCAAAATCAATCAAAAATAAAACCCTAAAACGATCATTAACCCTAAATGACAAGATACATTATTGATTTACCTCAAATCAATTAAAAAAACAAGAAACCTAGGGTAAGGCATTCTTCAACCCTTATCCTCCTAAGGCACAAAAAATAAGCCTTAAAGACTTGATATCAACCTAGGCATATAGATTTCGACCTCCCTCCAATATTAAACTTAGACTTTGAAAGAAAACACAATACAAAGTCACCCTAATCTGAAATAACCCACATGCTTATTGACCAACATGAATATCCTAAACAATTATAGTGTTGGGTAGAATTAGGGTATGAGTAAAAGAAGTCAAACCCTAATTATTTCATTATGCACTCACTACTTTGGAAAAATAGAACTCTGCCTGAGGGAGCACGCCGCCAAGCATGGATAGGGTTTCAACTGGAAACTTCTATTCGAGCCTTCAATCGAGCTTCTTCTTTCTGATTTTGTTCACACTCAGCTTGAACAACTTGCAGTAAGTGTTATTGATTGTTTTTCTCCTCATCCCCTAAGCTTCAGAAGAAAGTGAAGGCCTCACGGGCCACGACCATGGAATGATATCTGATGCCTTTTGTCTCCTGTGTTTATTCTCTGTGTTCATCGTCCTTTAAAGCTTGAGCACCAGTTTGAAAGCTCGACTCTGGGCCATTGGAAATTCCATGTAGTTCCTTTTGAATGCAGCTATATGCACTCTCCATAATCTCGAACTGGTAAGCCACCTCTAGCTACTTCATTCTTAGAGACTAAAAGACTCCTTACTTGTGAATTTCTGGCCATGTTTAGGCTGCGCCAAATGTATGTTATAGAGAATGTTATTTGAAGCTTTGGGCTCGACCCACAACAATAAATTTTCCCTCATTGCATATTTGATAATGAATCCCTTCGTGGGTATTGAGAAAAATGAATGAAAGCTGCATTTCCTTTTACTTTGAGGCTCGAACCAGCTGTGTAATTTGCATATTCTGTAGTTGGACTACCTTTGAATGTAAAACCCAAAATGGGTATCACATGTTATTACATTTTCCTGCACCTTGAATGCAAACCCTCATGTGGGTATTATAGATAATTGAGAATGGTTCTATTTCAAACTCCTAGCTTATGAGCTAGACCTAAATAGTGATGCTTTGCTTGCTATCCTGAAGCTGCTCATTGATAGCTGTATAAAAAACCGAGCTTTATTTATAATCGTTTCCTTTTGGAAAAAAAGTCTGATTGTATGATATTCAGAAAATACATTCTTTGGTTTGCTGATAAAACTTCAAATGGGTAATAAGATTTCAGAAATGTGTCCTCACTTTGTGTCACTTACTGCCTCTCACACTGTCTCATTCTGGATTCTTTAACCTTACCAAACAACAACATTGCCTTCTACTTTTGGACTCATGTTAAACCTTAAGTTGAAGCACAACACCATGGCCTAAAAGCCACCTGATTTCTCCTTAGTGCAAAAATTAACAATTTCTGAGATACCCTTGCTATGCCCTCTTTAGGTCTTCATTGTTCTGGAATGAAACTATTTACTTTGCATTCACTGATGCTACATTTAATATACCTTCAGAAAAATAAAAGAACATGATGGGAATAATAAGAATCCGTGTGCTTGTCTATATTCAGTGTATGGCTTGACCTGTATGATCAGTGGTTTCTACTTTTGTTGGTATTTCTGTGCCTGTTGATTTTCTCCATACGAGTGCTTGATAGCGAGAAGAGAACTAAGCATTGTCTGAGAACTCCCGTATGACAAAACACCTAACTTGCTGTTTAGAAAACACACCCAACTGGATAAATTGAAAAATGCTGAAAGTCTGATTCTGATGGTATCTTCACTATTCTGACTTTGAACTAGATCTTGTGCTGGGCATATAATGCTCTTCTGATGGTATTTATATCTTGTTTGCTTCCCTATCTATACCTTAAATTTCATTGATACTGAAATCTTCCTTACACACAAAAACTCCTTTTAAAATTAACTTTTTAGATTACCTACTCAATGTATAATCTGTTCATTCTTTAAACAATTCCAACATCTGTCGGCTGTGAAAACAAGGAACTCTTAAGGTATACTATCTCCATGTTTGTTCACTGTACGCACAGTAGTGCTCCTCTAACTTTCCTTATCCTTAACACAACAACCCTTTGCCTTCTGCTCTTGGATTTTATGTAGAGGCTTTAAATCAAAACATTATAGCATCATGACCGCATGCTACTTAATTTTTCCCTTACCATTATGGAATGAACACTTCCTACCTCAAAACCCCTAATGCTGTATTTGTCTTTACCAGCCAACTAGGACTGCTGACTTATTTAACACTTGCATGCACTGTCAGTGGCCCATAGCTCCCTACGCATATGCTGCCTTTAAGAGATTATCATTCATTGCACAATTACCTTCTTGAATGAAAATATGAAACAATGTTATTTGCTCTACCTCATTGAACGATGCTTTTCGTAATCAGGCATTATGTATGCCTGTTCACTCTCAGAAATGGGAAACAGCTGTAGCATAACATGAAACATAGCATAACATGAAACAAGACACATTGTTTTCTCATAGCAGAAAAAAATGACCATACAACAATATTGTGATGAATGTACTTAGTTGAATCAAAGAGCCAATCTAAACTAACGGTCCATCTGTAGCTTTCAAAGAACACCTTCTGCTTGTTATGAGTGGACGGTTAGTTTGATGGCTTAAAAAGATGAACTCTGTTTTACCTTTTCAGTTGTATATTTACTTTCTCGATGAACATGATGATGCAATCTCTTATCAGCCTACTTGTAATGAGTAGGGAAACATACCGAGCTCTACCCTTGTGGGAGCCCATTTTCCTCCACATGCTTGGTCTTCGAATAATGTTTTAGCTTCATGACTTAACCTATACCTGCACAAGGAAGCAAATAATCGTTAGCATTAAAAATAGAACATGATATTGCTACTTCTCCTTTGCTCACTTCTTCCATACTGCATTTGATTGATTGTTTCAATGTATTGCTAATAGTATACTGTACTATTGTAGGTGCATCATATGAGTTACATCATAGTCAGAGCCACTGATACCTCTCTTTTCTTCTTACAGGTCGACAAAACTCGAGATGACGAGGTGCACCATTCAACATCAAGCGTCGATAACCGGGCAATGATGACTATGCTGTTGCTTATGTGTTTTCATTTTGCATCTTCAGTAGTGCAATGTGCTGTTAGAAATACATTTTCACAGTCACAATTATATCCACGACTTGTGTGGATCTTTGATTTCAATTCTACTTTTCAGTTGAAAAGAAAATGCATTTATGCAATGTTGTAACACTATTCTGATTGTGAAATCAAATGAAGCCTTGTAAAAATTATGAGTTCTTTCTGAAATGAATAAAAGCATCTGAAATGCTATTTTGCACATGTACTCAATTCTGTCTTTCTTTTAAATCTGCAACTTCTGAATGGCACTCTGCAATTTCACCTCACTAAAATGCATAACTGAAACTCAATGCATAATGATAATGATGCAAAACCGCATTCAAATATGACACTGCAATTCCACTTTATGGCAAATAATAATCAGCCAACTCCTCCATTTGAGCTGAGAAAAAATATAATAATCCACGGGGCATGACTAGAATATATTAAGCACAAGAGGCATATGTAATGTGTTTTGAAATTATAATATAATGAGGAATGAGCTTTGAAGGCTGGGTTTTCCCAAGATATATATTGTGTCTGGTGTTCATGGATATCTTTTATCTTTCTGTGGATTAGCTATTAATTTCTGTTGCATATCTGTTGGGATCATGGAGTTAGTTGTTTAGGTTGTAAGGTTGGACTGTCCTTAATTGCATCCTCCTACATTGATTGCATCAAATGGTATCAGAGTTGGTTGTGAGTCTGTAAGCAATTGAGTTTGGTTGTTTATCTGATTTGTTTCAATGAGGAAGATTGGGAAAAGGATGAAGGAAAATAAAACCCTAATATGCAAAAGGGATACTTTGGAGGAAGAATTGTGCAAAATCAAGAAGTGTCATTCAGAATTGAGGGAGAGAAATGAAGAACTAGAAGCAGAGCTAGATATGTTTGAGGATGTTGAAAAGAAATTGGCAAGGGTGGAAAAGAGGAATAGAGATCTAGAGGAAAATTTGAAAGAGTTGAACAAGGAGAACAATTTGTAGAAGGAAATATCTAGCTTGAAGGAACATGTTAATCAGCTGGAGTAGTCACTTATAGCATGCCAAAAGGAGAATGAGAATCTGCGATTTAAACTTGAACTTTGTGATGTTTCTTATGAAACTAATGATTTGTGTGATGTTGCAGAAGTTTCTTTAGAGGCGAAGTTGAAGATAACAATGTAATGAAGCCTATGATTGTTGGTGATGGTATTGGATTCAAAATCATGCAGAGAATGGGATATGAAGGAAAAGGGTTGGGAAAGAATCAACAAGGAATTAAAAAACCTATTGAGCTAGTAATGAGATCCAGAAGTGAAGGCCTTGGATATGATAGAGGTAAGGATGTTGTTACAAGTTCAAATAATTTGAATTAGGGAATAAATAGTATGTATTATTCACATTGTAATAGGGATGGACATGAAAAGGAATTGTGTTGGGATCTATATCCTTGTAAGTTATGTTGATTAAGGAATCATTCTGAAAGGATGTGTCAGGATAAAATGAGAAGGAGAAAGCCTATGACAGATTGTAAGTAGATGAATTATGGATGGATTGATGGAGCAAAGTGGAAACATGTTACCTATATACTTAGAAGATTGTACAGATGGAAGAAATCATATGTTGGAGGAAAAGAGGGGTCAAGATGCAGAGAAAGAAGACCTTATGTAGAGCTTAGAGGAAGAGGTGACATAAGTCATAATGTTCATCAAAATGAAGGGTACCGGAAGGATTGAAAGAGGAATTGCTAGAGGAGGAACCTGTTTTCAAGTTTGGAGGAAGAAAGAATCAAGCACTAAAGGTCATCAAGGACCTAATATCAGAGAAGCTAATGAAGGAGAAGAAGTAAAAGATGCAAAGATAGCTTGTGTAGATGAGGAAGAGCCCGTTGATACAAAATTAGTTTATGTAGAAGAAGGGGAACCTTTGGAGGTATCATATTTCATAAAACCAGAAGAAGGTGAAGCATTGATCTTAAGGAGAAATTTTACATACCAGAGCAAAGTAAAAGTGAATGAAGGAATAGAAACAAACAATAATTTTGAGGAAACTTGTGGGGAAGGCTTGCTCAGACCACTGACCAGTGAGGTAGTGCAAGGCTTACAAGTAGATCGCCAAACCTTGACCATGACAAGATGAAGAGCCAGAGGCAACTTGTAGGGTCACTTGCTCAAACCTCTAACCAGTGAGGCAACACAAGGCCTGCAAGTAGAATGCTGAACCAAATTCAAATAGGAACTTGAGGTAGTTTGTAGGGTGGACTTGAATAGAGTGTCGACCTTGAGGCAGTTGCAAGTACCTGTGGACACATCACCGAACCAATTCAAAGAGGAACTTGAGGTAGTTTTGTAGGGTGGACTTAAATAGAATTTCGGCCTTGAGGCAGTTGCAAGTACCTGTGAACAAATCACCAAACCAATTCAAAGAGACAAAATTGGATTTGATATAGTACAGATCAAAGTGAAGAGACTCACTTTTCAAATCACCTCGAGAGTTTGATGCAGGGGCATCCATAAACATTTAGAAAATTGAGGCAATTGACAGTGAAGTGTTGTAATGAAGTTTCGTATGTTGACTAGATCAGTGTTTTGATGATCAGAGGTTGTGGATTAAAGGGTTTGTTATCGAGTATCTCTAGTGTTTGCACGTTAAGTTTCAAAAATCCACATGAAGATTGGATCAAGTTATGGGTATCTAAGTTCTGAAAGTTGTTCAGTTGTTCTAGTCGAAGTTCCTGGAGGAAGATGAAGTGATTCTGGCAATTGGAGTTGTCACAAACATTTCTGTGGTGATTCGTGATGCTCGTGGATGTTTCTAAATCATGTGTTGTTGGTCCACATTTATCATTGTTCTCACAAATTGTGATTTTCTTTTGTGAGTTCATATTTTTCCATGTTCTTGGCTGAGAGGGTGTTGTAGCATGTTGTGGATCTTTGAGGATTAAATTTTGAAGATGTTTCATGTTTGAGGATGTTGTTTTGGGTCCTTTCTTTGTTGTGGCCGACGTTGGTTGGTTCGCATTGTAAATTGTTTATTGTTTGAGGCTGACCTATTTGAGTTTGCACATTATCTTACTAGCCGTTGTAATTGGGATGACTTGTTAAGGGTTAAATGATGTGTGGATGATATAAATAGAAGAGGGAGGATTTGTTATGAGAGACAGAAGAGAGATGGATTAGTAAGGTGCTCGATAATGTGAAGTATGAAGCATGGTGAAGAAGTGTTTTGATTTGGAAGGATCTCATAGTAGAGGGAGTGTGGAACAGGAAAATAAGTTGATGGAAGTTTGTTGTGAAGAGTGTTATTATTTGATTTATTTGTAATCCCTGGGCTAGAGCCTAGAATCTATTAAGCCTGAGAGGCATATGTAATGTTTGAAATTATAATATAATGAGGAATGAGCTTTGAAGGATGGCTTTTTTCCTGTTAGGGTTTTCCAAGGATATATCTTATGTCTGGTGTTCATGGATATCTTTTATCTTTCTATGGATTAGCTATTAATTTTTGTTGCATATCTATTAGGATCATGGAGTTAGTTGTTTAGGTTGTAAGGTTGGACTGTCCTTAATTGGATCCTCCTACCTTGACTACATCATGAGGCTATGAAGGAAATGACATGATGTTTCATGAATAGTATGGGACCAAAGGATGGACATGTCAAGAGTTTTTCCAAAGCATGATTTATGTTTGTACCTATTCCTTATCAACATCAAGGTAGGTGGGAAAAATGGATGAAAATGCTAGGGCTTAGATGGATAGATGGAAATGTCATGAGGAAGGTATGGGAGATGAGATGACTTTCCCCCAAGTCTAAAATTCCACATAGATAATTGCTCTTACACATGATTCTTGCTTGCTAGGTTTTTATCATGGTACTTATCCAAAGCATCATAAGAATGGTTTTCATTATTGGACAAAATTTTTCTCTTTACTATTTTTTTTGACTTTTTTTTTTTTTTTCAAATTTTTTTTGTATGGACGGGATGTCTTGGATGCTCATTGATTATTTTGAAGCTGTTGACAGTGCTGATGTAGAGATTGGTGCCATGACATGCCAATAATGACCTTTCTGAAGTAGTTGCCTTGTCAGGATCATAGCGCTTGCATATAACTGATTGATGTCATTGTGATCCTTTTTGATACTAGAGTTGGCCTTATCAGAATACACCCATCGCGATAGAGT
Organism: Sequoia sempervirens; assembly: GCA_007258455.2. Lineage (NCBI taxonomy): Eukaryota > Viridiplantae > Streptophyta > Pinopsida > Cupressales > Cupressaceae > Sequoia > Sequoia sempervirens. The sequence goes on along the minus strand of VDFB02324346.1, from coordinate 66,221 downwards.
GCCATGGGAGTCCTTATAATAAAGAGTTGTTTCCAAGATGTGACAGATTTGTGAGGTATGTGTTTTAGAATTTAGGCGAGATGTAGGATTATGATGGATGATGGTAGATGTGGAAGGGTTGTTTGGACGTTTGGATGAATCACTTTTTATTTTCCAAACTTGGGATGTTGGATGACGGAGTTTAGAATTTTGATTAGGATAGCGTTTGGAACCAACACTTCTATATGCCTTGCTTGATGACCATTTTTATGGAGGTGGACATTTATTATATGTGGGAGTCCTCTTTTCTTGTGGCTCCACATTTTGATTGACTTTTGGATTTGGCATATTTTCTTTGCTTGATCCATGTTTCTTTGGGATCCATTTTAACTTCATTTGTCCATTTGGATTTTTGTTTGATTCAATGGCCTTTGACATTTGATTTTGAACTTTTTATTTGTAAGACTTTTTTCTCTGTTGGTTCCAAATGGAAGGTTTAAGATGTTGGGAATGACGGTTTATGGTGTGGATGGAAGGAGTGTTGGAAAAAACCTTATGACAAGGATTACTTATGGCCTTCATTTTGATGTCTATAATTCACTTGAAGCTGTATTGGTTCTAAAATTCCTTGCTCGTGTATACCTAGTCCTTTTCCTTGGTACTGCATACTATGAATTTTTTTTTTTACGACGGGGTATTTTTCATTATAGAAGCAAGATGCAAACCTGTCATTGTGTGTGTGGACACTGTTACTTGGAGTATTCTCATCTACAAGAAAACTTGCTCTGACAAAGATAGATGATCATAGTTGATAAGATGCCGTTGCTTTGTTGACATGTTGGATATCTTTCTGATTGATGTCTTTGGCATGATTTTGTGAGATGTCAAATTCAGACGATTCTATTGGTGCTTCCAAGTCAATGTCAAAACCATCTTTATGGTTAGTATCATAGAGTCCAGTGAATTCAACTATAGCTTGATCATTTGAAAATATGTCCATAGCAGAAGAATCTTGTTCTAGAGGAAGATCATCTATGTGTCCCATGGAGGCAAGTGTCTCATTTTGGAAAATGTTGATATTCAAAGCTTGGATAGGGTCGTTGTCAAGTGTTTGATCATGAATGGCATAAAGGTCAAGGAGTGGATTATTTTGGGTTTCTTGATCAATGGTAGTGTGTTGGTCAAAGAAGGGATTGTCTTGGATGACATGATTGGTAATGGAATCTTTGTCAAGGATAGGTGTATTTTGGATGCTATAATTATCTAAAAGGAATTCTTGAATGGATTTAAGGATGGGTTCATGGGATAGACTACTTTGATCTTGACATGAAGGTGAAGTTATGATGTCATGCCTTGGGTTTCTATCTTGACATATATCCTCAAATTTAGGAAATGGAATTTGACTTTGGACAAGGATAGAATTTGCATGACTAGAAGTATGTTGGGATGAGGTGGTTTGGAAAGGATTAGTGGATGAAGGACTAGGATAGGATGTGGAGACTTGGAAGGGATTGGTGGATGAGGGACTAAAGTGGGACATGGAGAGTTGGACTAGAATAGGATATGGAGGATTGGAAGGGATTAATGGAAATTTTGCTTCCCTTGTCAAGGTCAAGATAAGGGTGTTTGTTGTTATAGATGGTATGACTTATGTTAAGTGACTCTTGATAATGAGGGTAGATGGTTGAATGAATAGGACTTATGGATTGTTGGTAGGAAGGACTTTGGTATTTGGATTGGATGAATTGTCTTTTGAATTCTATGGCTGGTTGGGATTGGCCCTTACAGAGTAATTGGTATTCAATTTTACTAGCAAGCATGTCAATGTGAATTGAAGAAATTGTAGTGAAGTCTAGAGAATGACAATGCAAAGGTATGACTTAAGCCTAAGGTATGCAACCTAAACTATGTTGTTTTTCTAGCTGGTAAGCAATTGTGGTTCATGACAGTCAATTGTATTGCAATAAGTTAGATGCATCGTTTAAGGAAGAAATTGCAGTTCAAAAAGGAACATGCATTGTTCCAGGAAGCGATTACGTTGCATTAATAGAGAAAATGTGTTGCAACAGATTGACAATGCTTGCTCTTGGGTTTGGACAGTGACAAATTTTTCTATGACAGGAAAATGTGTCGTTTTAGGTGACAAATGCATTGCAGGGGATCAAATGCATCTTAGTTTCAACATATGCATTGTTATGTTTATCAACAAGGAAAATTTTAAGAAACCCCCCCCTCAGCGAAGGTGTAAAATCCTGGTGAATCTTGTATACTTCCTAATAAAAATATTAATTTTAGTGGCGATTTTTTTTGGTTTTCATGAAAAAAATAATGTCCATTGTCGAATCTTTTCTAATCGCTAGAAGTTTGTGGAAAATCATGGCGAAATGAATTTATTTTAAAACTACTAATTTTTTTCCATTAGCGATTAAAATCTATTTTCAAACCAATAAAATATTTCAATTGGAAAATTAAACCTGTTTTCAAATGATTAAGATTTTTTTTTGGTGAATTAAACATAACATGAAACTAATAAAAAAATGCAATGGCGAAGTGTCGGTGCAAATTTTCCTAACCTTAGTTGCAAGTCTTTCTTGGTCATCTTTGTAGTCGGTGGGTCATAGGTTTCAAAAACTTCAAAACTTCAGACTTTGGTTCTAAGGTTCCAAGTTTTAGTGACCACACGAAATTATGAACCATGATCGTTTGATGAATTTTCGATGGACGGTTGTAGTTGCATTCTGGAAGTATATCTCTCAAGCACTAGAATTGCAAATTGAAACCTGCGGAATTACACTAGAACCATTAGATTTTCAGAAATCAATGGTTGAGATTTTATTAATTATTTAGGTTTGTCGGTCATCCTACTCTTGTTTACTGTTTAATATTGCCTAAGTCAAACCAAAATATTTTATGAAAAATCCTTAAATCTTAACTCTTTAATCTTGAGGGTCGAGTCTTGTCAACCTAGCGATGTCCCCATTTTAAATTATGCATGTGCATAAAGTTTGTTTTAAAAGAGGGACCATTCGATGAATTTTTGATGGACGGTTATAGTTACATTCCAGAAGTATATCTCTCAAGCACTAGAATTGTGAATTAAAACCTATAGAATTACACTAGAACCATTAGATTTACATAAATCAATGGTTGAGATTTAATTAATTATTTAGGTCTCTCGTCATCCTAGTCTTGTTTACCATTTAATATCACCTAAGTTAGACCAAAATATTTTATGACAAAACCTTAAATCTTAGCTCTTTAATCCTGAGGGTCGAGTCTCGTCAACCTAGCGATGTCCCCATTTTAAATTATGCACATGCATAAAGTTTGTTTTAAAAGAGGGACCATTCGATGAATTTTCGATGGACGACTATAGTTGCATTCTAGAAGTATATCTCTCAAGCACTAGAATTGCGAATTGAAACCTACAGAATTACACTAGAACCATTAGATTTCCAAAAATCAATGGTTGAGATTTTATTAATTATTTAGGTCTATCGGTCATCTTGCTCTTGTTTACCATTTAATATTGCCTAAGTCAGACCAAAATATTTTATGACAAAGCCTTAAATCTTAACTCTTTAATCCTAAGGTCTGAGTCTCGTCAACCTAGTGATGTCCCCATTTTAAATTATGCACATGCATAAAGTTTGTTTCAAAAGAGGGACCGTTCGATAAATTTTTGATGGATGGTTGTAGTTGCATTCCAGAAGTATATCTCTCAAGCACTAGAATTGTGAATTGAAACCTGCGGAATTACACTAGAACCGTTAGATTTCCATAAATTAATGGTTGAGATTTTATTAATTATTTAGGTTTTTCGATCATCTTGCTCTTGTTTACCATTTAATATTGCCTAAGTTAGACCAAAATACTTTATGAAAAAGCCTTAAATCTTAACTCTTTAATCCTGAGGGTCGAGTTTCGTCAACCTGGCAATGTCCCCATTTTAAATTATGCACGTGCATAAAGTTTGTTTTAAAAGAGGGACCATTCAATGAATTTTGGATGGACGGCTATAGATGCATTCCAGAAGTAAATCCTTGAAGCACTAGACTTGCGAACTGAAACCTCCAGAATAACACTAGAATCGTTAGATTTTCAGAAATCAGTGGTTGAGACATTTAATTCTCTCTTTTCAATGCATCAAAGTACTCTACCTTTCATTTATACTATTGAAATTCTCATTTTGGCTATGGTACTGGCTGGTGGCATGGATTAATACTTTATGAATAGCCAGAAAAAAAACCTATTTTCAAATGATTAAGAAAAAATTTGGCGAATTAAACATTGTTTAGTAAGCGAAGGAGGTGTGGAAGTTTTCGTAAAAAGTGAACCAAAGAAACAATGGAGGCCAGTTTCACCTTGACATTGTGGAGAACCTAGACCCTTTCATTGGGAAAGCGTCTGTGAAGTGATTGTGGGGTATATTTCTCTTCAAGGATGTGCAGGTGGCACAAGCAGTTCAATTTATTTTGGGTAATGGCTTTGAAAAATTAAAGCACAGATACAGGACCAAAATGGATATTTATTCATTGGTCATGGCTTGGGGTTTGGACTTAGGAGAACAGGTGGATTTAGTGAGGAAAGTCATGAAAACTCTGGTTCACAAAGATTTTTTAGAGGATATGGAAGGCATTCTGGAATGGGCAATACTAGGAGTGGGGCTTGTTAAGGTTGAAGGCATGGATGGTGGAGGCCCAGAGCTTGCGGATTTAAATCATCTCTTTATCAGGTAGCCAGAAGGATGCACCAAAGATCTGTGGCAAGAAGGTGCAGAGCATGGGTGGAAAGCACTCAAAATCTACATAGAGCTAATGAAGGTCAAGGAGGTCATAGAGAATCTCAAAGACATCGCTAGAGCAAAGATGTGTGAAAAGAAGGGTTTGCGTTTGAGGAAGAAGATGAAGATGGGTAATTCATCGAAGGCGTCTGAGTAGTACAAGTTTAAAAAAAAAATAGATTATTGTACTAAATCTTGTTTGTGATTTTTTTTTTGGGGTTATGCCTGGATTTTAGGTAGGTAGATTAGGGATAATTTGATATGTTGGAAATGGAAACTGCGCTGGTTAATCAACTTTTTTGGTAGTTGATGGATGAACATAAATCTAAAGTATATTTTATAGCATTAGTTTAAAATTAGAATATTTTTTGGTAGTTGATGGATGAAGATAAATCTAAAGTATATAATAGCATTTTGTTTACAATGATTCTCAGCTTTTTTTTTTTAAGATAATACAACATTTGGTAACTTGGTTTTATTGGTGAGCATGTTGAAATTTTATTTTCCTTTTACAAATAATTTATGTTTTTTAGATAGATGAATTTAAGGATTAAACTATAAAAAAATTTCAACAACATTTATTTTATAGCATTTATTTGATATGTATAATTTATTAATCAATAATATTTATATATATATATATATTTTGGAAAATAGCTACCATAGAGGGTAGCACTCCTTTCTATTAAAACCAAGAAGATTATATTGATAGAGAAAAACCACTAGGAAACTAACTCCCAACCACACAGAACAAGAAAATCTTCACTCCCACCAATTCATGTTGATCCATCAACTTGACCCACCCTCCGCATGGCAGAGATGTCCCCTTAACCTGAGAAGCCCAAACATCCACAAAAAGCTCGCGCTTCTACTCGCCAAGATCTTGAAGCATCAAAAAATAGCTAGAATTTCCATCACCATCCTGCCCTTTCCAGACTTTGAAGTGCCTCCAACATACTCTTCTTTGCATTGCTACATGTATTTGAAGAGGGGAGGGGTTCAAAAAATTCCTTACCCAGCTCCCAAAGCTTGCGACAGACAAGAGAGGTGATAGAACCAACTGATTCATTGCCACACAGATCTCTTCTTGGGTAGAGTCTTACTAAGTGAAACAGTCTAAATTTAGGAAATTTACCACCAATCCCCATGTTCTAGGATCCTTACTGCCCTTTCTATGAACCGATTGATCAACCCCTTCATTTTCCAAGGCATTCGCCAATTGATTTGCCTCCCTAAACATGTGACCAACCCTCAAATCATGAATCAAATCCGTCAGGGGAATGATGACATCCAGAAAGGCCTACAACTTCTAGCTTGGCACTTTTCTTAGACCTATAGCCTTTATAAGGACCTCCGAATCACCTTCTACATCCACTTGGTGCATATTCTTATCAACGCAAAATTTGAGTACTTCCAAAAGACCCACTGCCTCCGCATCGTGATTGGTGCCTATCGGGAGCTTAATAGATTTTGCCCAGATTAGCTCACCCTTTTCATTCCTTATCGCAAACCTAGCCCTCGATGGCCTGGGGTTTCCCCTTGATGCACCATCAAAATTCATCTTCAATCTGCCCAAAGGGGGGAGCTGCCACTTCACCAACTTCCTTTGGGCTTTATTCTTCAATTTCAAACCGCTTGGCAGCTTTATCAACTCCCACCATGCTTGCATCTATTTATCCTAGGAGGAGATGAAACATATTGAACTATTCTGAACTGCCTTCGAGAAGTGTTTGCTTATACCGAGCTCAATTTTGGTGACCACAGTTTCTATGTTGGCTTCTTTCCCCTTAAATATGCGGTTGTTTCTCTCCCTCTAGATTTTCCAAATGATCATAGCAGGAGATTCTTCCCGCAGACCCGCCATAAGTGACCCCTTCTCAATGGAAGGCCATGATTCAAATACTGTTTTGATGTTGTCACACAAGGGAGCAAACCAACTCAGCTTTGAGCTTATCGCTGACCAACATGCTTGTGCAAACCCACAATTTAAAAGCAAGTGATTGCTAGACTCCTCCTCCGCGTTACACAGTGCACACCTGAATGGCCCTTGCATCCCAAGCCATTTTAGTCTATCCCTGATCAAAATATGCCCATGAATGGCTATCCAAGTAAAAGTGCTAGCTTTTAGGTGGACATACTTTCCCCAGCACAACCGCTTCGGCCAACCGCACTTTGTCTCCTTTTTCAACACTGCATAGCCCATCCTGGAGGTGTAATCACCAAATTTTTCCACACACCACTTTAAAGAATCTGCCTCCCCCATAAAAATTATCCTTCTATTGGCAAGGATCTCCATTAGTTTGGCTCTTAGGCCCTGTTCCAACATCTCAAAATACTTCCACTTATACTCCCACCTCCTCTCATGCCAAGAATGATGAACAAAGGACCTGACTGAGTCACCATAAGAAACGTTTGTGGGCTGAATGGCCCCTTCAAGTTCAGGAAAGGAGTCCAGGGGAACTTCACCATTCTAAGAGTCCCTCCAAAAGGATGTCCTACTTCCATCTTTTATTATCCAGGTTAGATGATTTGTAATCATTGATCTGCATTTTAGAATAAAATTCCAGATTGCAGAGCCTTGCCTTGGGTTGGCAATTGTAAAAATTATCTTTGGCACTTGCGAGTCCAAATATTTCACTTTTTGGACCTTTCCCCAATGATCCTTCGATTGTATAAAGAGCTTCCACACTAGCTTCGCTCCTCGAGCCTTGTTCTGGAGGACAATATCTTTAACACTTGTCCCACCATTTTCTTTTGCTCTCATTATCGTTTCCCAACCAATTAGTGGAATTTTATGCCTATCATGGGCCTCGTCCCACAAGATTTTTCTTTGAACCGCCTCCAACCTTTTGGAAAATTTTAGAGGAAGCTCCACATAGGCTAATAGATAAATGGGGATAGCCCCTAACACAACTTTGATCATTGTTACCCGACCTTCTAGAGACAACCACCTTCCCCTCCATTTGCTCGCCACCTCAAAACATTTTTTATAAGTCTCTTCCCAGTGGGAATGTTTGACTTGCTTGACAAAAAATGGGACCTCGAGATACTTTGCAGGGAGCTTTCCCTTGTTAAAGCCAAGGATGGATCTAATTCTCCTTTTTAAATTCCTGCTAGAGTTGAAGAAAAAAATATTCGACTTTTCCATATTGATGTTTTGACCTACTTCCAACCCCAATTTGTCCAAGGCTAATTTCATCACTTCAGCTTCTTCCACCGACGCTCCACCATATAGTAGCATATCTTCGGTAAAGAGTTGATGAGAAACTAGGTTTAAGGTGGGTGCCACTTGAATTCCTTCCCACCTTCTTTCTTCGCGCATCTTGGAGATGTATCTATTGAAAGAATTCATCGCCAGAAAAAACAAAAAGGGTGATAGGGGATCACCCTACCTAAGCCCCCTGATGCTTTGGAAGAAGCCACAAGGAGATCTATTTATTATCATCGAATAGAAAACTGTGGAAATGCAACTAAAAACCCAACTTAACCACTTCTCTGAAAATCCCAATTTCTTCATTTGATTCATCAAAAAATGCCATTGCACCCGATCATAAGCCTTGCTGAGATCAAGTTTAACAATCATCCCAGGATCCTTCGATTTCTTCAGGGTGTGGATTGCCTCATGGGTAATGATTACACCATCTGTAATGCTTCTCCTTGGCACAAATCCTGACTGCTCCCCCAAGATGAGATGAGGCAATATTTTCTTTAATCTGTTTGCCATCACTTTAGCCGCAATTTTATATAATGAATTGCAAAGAGAGATTGACTTGAAATCTGAAAAAGAGTCACACTTCTCCTTTTTTGGAATTAGGATGATGTTTGTGTGATTCAAGTCTTTGAGCATGTTGGAGCTTCCTCTAGATTCTTCAACCACCCCAACTAGTTCGGTACAAATAAAATCCCAACATGCCTGATAGAATAATGCAGTGTACCCATTGGGGCCTGGGGCTTTCTCTAGTTTCATTTGGAACACCGCCACCTTCACCTCGTCTTCATACACTGGGTTTGTTAACATAATGTTTTCTTCTTCAGATACCATTGCCTCCGTCCCTTCCAGCAAGCTTATATTTAGTATTTCAGCCGCCCCTTGATCACCCAACAAATTTTGGAAGAACTCTATGCCCATCTTCTTTATTTGATTTTCTTCGATGACCACATTGCCAAGTGCATCCTTAATCTTCGATATTCTATTCCAACTTCTTTTGATCTTTGCATTATTATGGAAAATTTTTGTATTTAAATCACCTTCCATAAGCCAGGCCTCTCTGGATTTAGAACACCAATAACACTCTTCCCGAGCAAGGAGCTCATTATATTCTGCCATTAGAATTTTCTCTTCTTCGAATTCTGCTAAAGTCATTCTGTCCTTGATAATTTTATCCCCTAAAGCCCCCAGTGCCTCTTCTACTCTTTCCTTTGCCACAAAGATGTTCTTAAAAACCGTTATGTTCCAATATTTTAGATTTTCTTTCATTCTCATTAACTTCTTATGGAACAGAAACATCTTGGACCCCTAAATCCTCAATGTAGCGGACCACCAAATTTTCATCTAATCTATCAGTCCGTCATGGCAGAGCCACATTCTCTTGAACCTGAATTGTCCCCTAAATCTATTTTCTTCTATCTCAATACTTAACTCCACTAGAAAATGGTCTGAGATAAAAATTGTCCTAATTACCACTTTTCGAGGTAGATTTGCTTGGAGCCAATCTTCAGAAATTAGAAACCTATCAAGTCTCTCTGCTATGTACATAAAGCCTTTCCTCCCATTGTTCCAAGTAAAGGAGCCATTTGAAGTTTGGACATCATATAGGTTATGACTTTCTGTGAAATTCAGAAAGTCCTTTTGTGATTGAGAGACCCTCCTTATCCCGCCCCTCTTTTCAGATATGTCCAAAATAGCATTAAAGTCCCCCCAATGATAGTTTTTACATTTGACATCTCCCTACCAATTTCTTGCCAAACATCTTGTTTCTCTTATGTTTTAATTGGACCATACAAATTGTAAATTTTAAAATTAAGATTGGCAGAAAATAAACATACCTTGGCCCTTATCCAGTTCTGTTGCTTAGAAATTACTTCCACTTTCAGATTTGCATATTTCCACAAGATTCCTAGGCCTCCAGCCGCTCCCACCGCATCCACGAAGATTCCTTACTAGCTTTTAATATATTTTAGAAAGCACTTGATTTCTGATCCACCTAGCTTTGTTTCTTGAAGTAGAATTATTTCCAATTTTTGTACCTCCAACTGGTGCTTGACCAGTCGCCTTTTGTTAGGGGAATTTAATCCCCTAACGTTCCATTTTAGGACCTTCATTTCTTCCCAAGGGAGGGGCCGCCTCCCTTGGACCTTGTCATGTAGGTTCTGATTGAAGGTTGGTCACCTTTTAGAGCAACCTCTTCCCTCTTTTGTTTATTTTTTTTCCTTCCCACCTTGGTTGTGGGGGGTGCCCTGACAGTTTGAATGATATGTCATTCCTCTAGAATATCTAAAGCAACATCTCCTTCTTGTGATAGGGAGAATTTTGAGGTTAAGTCCAAGTTTTCTTCTAAACCAATCAATTGAAGAGCCATTATTGATAGAGGAATTTCCATTTCCCCTTCTTCTAGACTCTCAGTCTCTGGGGCATCCATTTTCATTTTTCCAAAGGGGATTAGTGCCTAGTTGTTCTGGGCTGGGCTATGTTCTTCTACTTCATTCTGTTCCCTTTGGGCTCCCATTGTTTCGTTCTTCTTTTTTTCAAGCCAAACACCTCTTACTGTTCGAGGAAAATTTCTGCAATGATCTTCATTATGATTCCTTCTCCTACATTTTAGGCAGATGAATTTTTGTTGTTCTATTTCTAGAGATTGGGTCCGGATTCCACCCCCCGTATTTAGTTTTATATCTCTTGGAATTTCATATATTGTAAGGATACAAAGTCTGGCGTAAATTAATGATTCTTTATTTCTTAAGTCCAGATCGATCGCTTTCCCCAGCACTTCACCTATCTTCCTCATACATTTTCCAGACTAGTATTCAAATGGAAGATTTTATAGACATACCCAAATCGGCCCTTCTGACAGATTGCACTTTAGAGGATTGAAGTTCATGGACCATTTCTGTAAGAACAAGTATCTATTTCCACACTTCCACTCCTTTGAAAATATTTGATCTCCGCTTGAATCATCTTCCATTACTGCAACAAAGAAGCCCTTTGGTAAAAAAATTATGACGATCCCTTCACCCCAGTTCTTCTGCACCCAACTTCCTATCTCCATTCTTGTGAGACGTTTCCCAAGAAACCGTCCAATAACTTCCATTTTTTCAAAGATTACTGACACCGGATCTACTTCTACAACGACATCAACCATAATTCCCTTATTTCCGATTCAATACCATCCCCCTTCTTGCGTGAAACATCATATTTCACACCCTTGTGTGCATCTAGTTCCTTCTCTAGGTCTTCCACCACCTTCTTAGAGCCATCCGCCATAAAAAAATCAATAATATTTTAATATAAAAGATTTTTTATAAAAAAATATAAATTAAATATTTTTTTGACAGTTAATTTTTTTCATAAAATGTAAAGTGACAGTAATTTAAATGAATAAAAATGTCACAAATTTTCATATGATAGGTAGGGGTGGCCATCAAATTCCAGGCCTGGCCGAGAGGTAATAATTTTCCAAACTCCACACATACCGATCTTAATTACCCATCGATCCTCCGGTCATGTCCACTTGCTAAAATCTGCCTGCAATCTTCACTTCATAAATGCACCATCCTTGCCACCTTTCCTATCTTAATTCACGAAAGTCGAGGTTTTGGTGTTTTTCTTAACCTTAGTTGCAAGTCTTTCTTGGTCATCTATGTAGTTGGTGGGTCAGAATTTTTGACTTCAAAACTTCAGACTTTGGTTCTAAGGCTCTAAGTTTCACCGACCATGTGACATTATGGGCCACTACCGTTCGATGAATTTTTGATGGACAACTATAGTTTCATTCCAAAAGTATATCTCTCAAGCAATAGATTTGCAATTCTCAATCTTTTAGTTTTGAACAACCGAAGCGATTGATTGGACAACTCATAGCTTTAATGAAATAAGATTTGTAATGATTTCATATCGTTTGAGTGGCATTGGTAGTGCTGATTGGAGTTTGGTGATTTTGACAGCTTGTCAGATTGAGGTACAATTTGCATGTATCTAGGCATCAATCAAATTAAACATTTTAATTTTTAATTGTACATGTAATGCTTAAGATACATGAATTGACTAATTTGGTTTTTTGGTTTGCGTGAATCAGGCTGGTAGTAGCACTAGTGGCCCATAATTTATTAAATAGGGTAGGCAATAGTTATAGTAATAATGTGACATTTTAATTTAGTTGTAATAAAATAAATGGTTATAAATTTACAATAAAGAGTTATTCAAATCGGTTTTTTTTCTTTTGAGAAATTAAGTATTAATTGCATGCAAAGGTGGAGTAAGTAGCCATTTATCACATTCCATTTACAAAATTCGAAGGAGTGGTAGAAAATTCTAGAAAGGCGAGTTGTGGGTGAGGAGTAAAATGAAAGCACCGCTTGCGTTGGAAATGAAGAAGCAACTATAGGCCTTCAAAGGGGAAATAACCAATAAGCGACTGTAGGGGCTGATAAATTCGACCCATCCACTCATTCTCTAGGCAACCGAGATGGTGGTTGTGTTGGAATTTTTGAAGGCTTATCAGAGAGCTAGAGCAAATACGAAGATTCCGACAATTTTCTTAGGAGTCCTTTTGCATATGGGAGTCTCGAAAGAGATAAGCAAAAAATTGACCCAAATGGTCTTCGTGCATGCATTGCTAGGCGACATTGATGCGACACTAGATAATGTGGATGAGAATAAGAAAATCCCTATGCTACAGAACTACTACATGATGCAAATGAGAGGGAGAGAGGTAATGAAGTTTCCTTTGGTCCGAACCATCGACCTAGAAGGATTTGAAAAATTATGGGCAGAAAGGGACCGTAGCATTTTCTTTCTCCTCAGGGGCCAGGGTAGCAAAGCTAACGACCAATCTCCTACGTGGGTGGGCAATTAGATACACAAAGGATGAAGGTCTGGTAGAGGAAATTGTAGTAGGTGATGATGATGATTGAGACCTTGGAGATGGAAAATAATGGCTTGCGAATGATCCCAGGGACCTAGAGGAAAAGGTCAAAAGCCCAACACACCAGAAATGTGGATCAGACTACCTGGTGATTGCAAATTACAAGGCGTACTTGAAACACATAGAGTCATAGGATGATGATGATGATGAAGAGGATGATGATGAATGATAAATTCTGGTTGGGTATGATTTCAACTTTTTGTTGTTAAATAGAAATAGTAACAGTAATAGGTTAATTGAGTCAATCCCGAGTCTTGGAGTGCCTGTACTTAAATTCAGGTCAATTTTTTAATGAATTATGTAATGCATGAAAATATGGGAAGGCTAGCTGATCAGGGAAGGTCACTTAACAGAAAAGGCCTTCAGGGTGGTTTTTTGAAAAATAGATACTTATGTAATCCTTTTTTGATAATCAATACAAGGTGTTGCCCCTAGCAGTGTTTTACCTAACAAAAAAAAATCGCATGTTGATTTAATAAAGTACATGGTTGTGATATTAATTTGACATTGTAATTCCTTTTATTAAGTCCTTTGCAACATTAAGTGTTACTATGCTATTAATGGTTGTTCTATTAATGTGACATTGTAATTCCTTTTATTAAGTCCTTTGTAATTGCAACGTTAAGTGTTACTATGCTTAGTGCTATTAATGGTTAAAAGAAAAAAAAAATTAAAAAACATGTTTATTATTTATATCATAAATTACTCAAGGGAGCAAAGCAAGCAAAGAAAACTTATTATTTATTATTTATTTATTATCGATAGAACATTTGTTGTATCGTTGTAGACTCAAGGGACCAAAGCAAGCTTAGTCGCTAGGCCTTCGAGTTTTATAACCATTTGACATGTCGCATTGTTACGGAGTTTTAAATTTTCATAACCACCTGATTCCCCAACTTGGTTCACTTTGTTGAGTAACTTAAGTTCATGCATACACAACCTTTGAGTTACGGTGTGTGGATTTAGTCGATGGGTCAGAGGTTTCAAAAACATTGAAACTTCAGAATTTGGTTTTGAGGTTCCAAGTTTCAGCAACCACGTGACATGATGGACTTATCTTTCCTTTCAAAGGGGAATTGGCTATGCAACCCACAAAATGGGCTTGATTTGACAATTTGATGGTATTTATTAATTAATTAAAAATAAACTCTTTATTTTTAATTAATTAATAAATGCCATCAAATTTTCAAATCAAGCCCATTTCTTGGGTTGCATAGACATTGCTCAAAGGTGTCATCGTCTGCCATCTTATTGAACGCTATGTACAAAATGAACTTGAGTTTTCCTTTAAGAAATTTCCAAAAGCATACAAGTTTAAAGGCTATCTTTTTGAGGTATGAAATTGAATGCCTCATTTAAAGAACGTCTTATCGACAATAACGACATACATGGGTCGCATAGTTTTTCTTAGACATTTAGCCTGCATTCTCATTTTACTCCACATTGATTGTACGTCTTGTCATTTTATATGGCTTGAAGGTGGTGAGAAATTATTTGTTAAAGCCTCGGCTATACTTCTACTTATTATTTCTTCAGGAATTCAAGCATCTCATTAGGCATAGTGAGCTCATGCAGTCTGAAATTGAAAATCATTGGCTTGGTGTGAGGGATATGGAGCTAGGATGTTTTAAATTGGAAGAATTTTGGGCACATTTGGATAGTAAAGAAAAATCTATTGTAGATGTGAAGGTGTTCGAAAGTGGACTAGCTCAGGGTGGAGGTTTTCTAGAAGTAGTGTTGAGTGTTGACCTAATTGTTGCATGTGTGAGAAGGTACATTCCTGAAACACAAGAAATCAAGGTTGTGGATGGAACCATTGTAGCTAAAAAATTTCTCTAGGTCGTTTCTCAAGCATTGGGAATTCCAGATAAGGCACCTGTAAGGGAGATGTTTGTTGTAGCAACTAACAAATATTTTAGGACTAATCAAACTTGGTGTAAAAATTCTATGGCCAAAGGGTGGTTAAAATCATAGAAGAAAGGTAAGTCTCAATTTCCCAATAAACTTAAGAGTACACATTTTAAAGCATAAATTTATGATGTTATTGCTTTACTTCATTGTATTGTTGGGAATGCACAAGTTAAATTATTTGAAGACTGGATGTGTCAGTTCATTTTAGTTATCTATGATGATAATGTGTTTATCGATTGGGCCGAGATAATTTTCTTTCACTTGCATGAGCAATTAGTTAACTTTCAGTAGACTGCTACCTTTCATCTATGTTCTTGTTTGATATATATCATTGCTAGTTAAAGAGCTTATTGGCTAGGGTTGAAAGCACAAGTACCACTAAGTCTTTGCATGCCTATGTATAAGTGTTATCCACAACTTACCAGGTAGGTTAGGATGGGAGAATGTTGTCTTGTTAATGATGCCCTTTTAATGGAAGTTGCGAGAAAGTTGGATGGAAACCCTGAAATGCATTTTTCCCCTTAATCAAAATCTCTGGTGTTGAAGTTTGGAAGTTTTTATATCCAGTTTGATAGATTTTCTTATTTGAGAATTGGAGGTTATGAGAAGGCTCCACTTAAATTGCCTAAGTACCCTGAGGATTTATTGGTATTTTTGGAGGTCTACAGGAAAATGGCCATAGTAAATATAAAATACATGAATATGGGAAAGCGAGGGTATACCTTCATGTTAGTTACTCACTCTTTCTCTTACAAAAGTAATCAGATGGCTAGGAATGTTGAAAGGATTCTCAAAGAATACAATCTCCAGTACTTGTTTGTAAGAACTAATTTTGACAGCAAGGGCTTTGTGAGAAAAAAATTGTATGCCTCCGGTTCGTATCAACACCAACCTTCAATCGAAGATTTATGGGAAGATTGTGCTAATGAAAATGAAGTTTTCAAAAGAGGCCATATGAGGTTAACCCTTGAGTAGATACAAATTTTTGGTCTCTCTTTCCAAATTCCTAAAAATGTGTCTAAATATTTGATGGTTCTTGATCCTGAATACAAGAATTTTCCTGATAAATCACATCCCAGAGTCTACTAGGATAAAGATGAAGTTTTATATATGAGTAAACGGGCCAAACCAGTACTCAAAAGGACTCAGGATTGGTTGGAGGGAAAATGGCATAGGGTTGTTGGTTCTGTTCATGAATCAAAATCATCCCATAAAAATGAGCAAGGATCTAGCCAAGTAGTCCCTAGAGGTACATCATCGGCGAGGATAGTCATCAAGTATTCTAGCGCCAATTCACAATCTAGGGGTAATGGTGAAAAGATGAAGAAATCAATTAAATGAAAATCAATATGTGAACAAGACAACACATCCACCCCTGCTCTTTAAAAGAAAAATTTCCAAACAAAACCTATGTCAAAAGATTCAAAGAGCATCTTTAAGCATATTATTGAAGATAGTACTTTCCCGCCCTTGTCTAAAGAATCTTTTCCTATAGAAAACATATCAATTATTTCTAGCGAGTCTAGAGAGGTTGTTCAAAGTGATAAATCCCCCAGTCTAATAGAAAAATCTCCAGTATGGTTGAGGAAAGTGGTAGAAAAGAAGAGGAAATACACTCATATGACATATGTTGGGGCTGGAGGAGATACAGTGACAAAATTACTCTAATCTTCCGCATGGCCCAAGAAAGCCCAAAAATGTCAAGAATTTTGAATGATGCTGTCTTTGGTAATTAGGTGTTAGAAATTGCAAAACCTTTAAAATATGTACATGATGATAAGATAACCACAGATGATTATAAAATCATACATGTTGAAATGGGTCCCCAAAAACTTGAAGGTGATGTATATCATGCCAGTTACTTAGTCAATGCTTTAGCCAAGTGGGTAAAAGAAGAAAGGAAAGAAAGGGTAAAATTGCAATCTCAAATTTTGGATTTCAAAAACTTTATCTCTTCCATTGTTTCTCCCTTTTTGTATACTGAGGCTTCTAGTTCCCAAGAAAGAGTTATTGATGAGTCTGCGATGCAATTGATTAAGAAAAATCTAAATTATTCCAAGGCTACTAGTGAGTGGATTGAAGAATTGTCTTAGGAAGCTATATTTTTTATTAGTAAATTTGTGATTTCCTACACTAACATTGTTGATAAAAGAAAAGGACTAATAGCAAAATTGCAACAGGTTAGAAATGATCAAACCAAGTTGTATGTAGTTTCAGAAGAAATGAAAGAGTTAATTTCCATGGATCGATTGAAGTTGTTAAATGAACAAATTGTTAGTGATCCAAAGGAATTAGATCCTTCATGGCTTGATTCACTTAAATGGAAACTAAACATATATGATGACCTAGTAAAGGAAATCACAAAAGTTCTGGAGAATTATTTAGATATGTTAGGAGAAATTAAAGGGAACTTTCATGATCTACAAGTGAAGATAATGGATTATTTTGATGAGAAAATTTTGGACACAAAAGAAATCTGCTCAAATTTTAGAGAAGTCTTCAACAGAGAAGTAGCACATCCTGCTACGATGACTAAAGAATATTTCTCAAAGCTTGGGAGGCTGGAGCTTTATCTCAAGAATTTTAAAGCTAAAGCAGAAAGGAGGTCTGACACACTGAATGAGTCTGAAGTTTCTCTCAAAAAATGGAGAACTAGGCTTCAGATCTCATTGACACCAGGCAGCAGGGAGATTTTTGCAATCATTACCAGGTACAGGGAATATAAAGCCATAATGAAGATGTAGGAGAATTTTTTGTGATAAGGAGAGAACGAGGAGCGAGAAGCTGATGAAGTTGAAGTGACTAGGAATGATGCATAGTTTAGTTTTAGCATTTTCATATACTTTCTTTAAAGTTGGCACTTTTAAGTTAATGACTTCTTTTAGTTTTTGGTACAGTTACTTTCAAGAAACTGTTACCAAAGACATTGGCTATGTTTAAATATTGGTTCAACTGATGTGATTAGGCTCTTTTGAGAAAACTTTGATTTACTCATTAGGGAAAACTCTGTTATTTTGGCTATTATCTGTTATTTTGAAATAGAAGACATTGGTGGAGTTTATGAATGCATAATCTTTGAGTTATGGTGTATAGATTTATTATGTTTATACTGAATGTTTGCTAGTGTGATATCTATTATTGGGATGATAGATGATATATTTTCTCTATATTGTTGTGGTGTTATTGTCTATGAATAAAATTTCTGCAGAGTGCAGTGATATTGGTTAAGTTGTTATCTTTCTTTCAGAAGTTCTATTTCTATTTACATGAGATTGATATATTTTTTGATAGTTTCATTTGTCGTGGAATTTTTATCTGTGAATAAAGATTTTATGGTGATGGATACATAAGGATTTCTCAGTATAATTTAGGTGATTTGGTAGTTTAAGAATTTATTGTTTAAGTTGGGTGGACACTAGATGCCTTTATAAGTTATTTATGTTGAACTCTTAGCTTCTATTAGCTTATAATTGATAAGTTATGGATGTTGAACTGTTAGCTTCTATTCAAGGAATGGATTAATAATATTCCTTTCAGTTATTTATCGAAGATTGTGTGAATGAAAATGCAATAGGAATTTATAAGTAGTGTGATAAGTGTTGTTCTTTAAAAATGATGCAGAATCACATATCAAATTCAATACCATGTAATACAATATAATTTTTTTAGCTTTTCCTAACCTTAGTCCTCATAGTTTTATAACATTGTTGTGGAGTTCTAAATTTTCATAACATACTAATTCTCCAATTTTTTTGATGGTTCACTTTGTTGAGTTGCAAGTCTTTCCTGGTCATCTTTCTACTCGGTGGGTTAGGGGTTTTGAAACTTCAGAGTTTGGTTCTAAGGTTTACTTTGTTGAAGCAAGAATGGAAAAGAGATAAAGAAAACATATTATTATAACTAATAACACTATGAAGAAATGATCACTCACCTTTTCTACTCGGTGGGTCAGAGGTTTCGAAAACTTCAAAACATTAGAGTTTGGTTCTAAGGTTCACTTTGTTGAAGCAAGAATGGAAAAGAGATAAAGAAAACGTACTATTATAACTAATAACACTATGAAGAAATGATCACTCACCTTTTAAGTCTATGTTTTCAGCTTCACAGTTCGCTGACTTCCAGTTCCAAATGGAGAAGTAGAACCTCAGAACTGAACAAAATATGTAAGAATAAATGACAATTTTGATTGTCTTTATATCAATCCATGATTCCATATTTGGCAAATTCTGTGAGATTTTTAAATGGTATATTAAATATCTAGTGAATCCCGCTTGCTTATACAACGATACGTTGTAATTTTCAAGGTGAAATGTGTCCTCAAATGTAATTATTTGTTAATGTTATTGGTGAAATAGGTCCTCATCAACAACTATTTATAAATTTTAATTGGTGAAATGGGTCTTCACAAGCAACTATTTGTAAATTTTAATTGGAAAAATGGGTCCTGATACAATGTTGTTTTAATAGTATTGGTGAATATGTAGGTGTTTTATTAAATTCTTTCAGGATTCCAGGTGAAAATATTAGTTGATCTAATTGAAGCACATAGTTTGATAATGGAAAATTTTCTACTTAAATATGGCTCATAAAAAAATGCATTGGCGAATGAACATGCATTGGACCTATAGTTCATAAATTTTGGGTGATTGGACAACCTACTGGGTGTGAGAAATTCGCCAATTTCGACTTGGCCGATTCCTAGAATTCACCAATTGGTGAAGATTTTCCACTAAAGTTTTCCTTGTTTAGTAAATGCGTTT
Source organism: Sequoia sempervirens (assembly GCA_007258455.2). Lineage (NCBI taxonomy): Eukaryota > Viridiplantae > Streptophyta > Pinopsida > Cupressales > Cupressaceae > Sequoia > Sequoia sempervirens. The sequence goes on along the minus strand of VDFB02324346.1, from coordinate 46,647 downwards.
TAGGATGTCAAATGTGTTGTTTTGGACAACAAATGCATTCTGACATAGCCAGATGTGTTGTTTAAGCTGGAAAATACAGTTTAGTAGGTCGATTGCATTGTAAAAAGTCTCGGCGTTGCAAAATGTATGAAGTCTAGTTTTTCTAATAATTTTGGCAGATTTTGGAGATTGTATTGGTTTGAATGTGTTGTTTCAGATTTGTGAAGGATGTTTATGTGTCCATTGGTTCAAAAAACACTTGGAAAACACATGATTTTGTCATTGAATGTTGAAACAAACACAAAGAAGACAGGCACAAACCTAGGGTTGGCAAGGACTATATTCACTAGATCCCATGTGGATTTTACTCTAGCCACACTTATTCTTAGCGGGTGACTTAGAAGCTTGGCCACACTGGCTCCCCCTTACATTGCACTCACTTCTTGGGTCAACCAAGCTTCTACCCCTCATATATCTCCCATGATAGGATCTTTACCTCTACTAAGAACTGCGAGAATGTGGGTGCCTTGGCAATGACTGTTGTTGCACCAGTGAATAGAAAGGTTTTTGGAAAACTAAACAAGATGGTTCTATTTAATACTCAGGGACATGGCACCTCATGAGCGTACAACAAGCCACTTAAGGGTTTAATCACTCTACTAGGGGATCTTATACCTTTAAAAGAAAAGGTAGGTACCCATTTTCGAATGACACTGCACGACTAAGGCCTACATACCATGAGGACTTGACAATTTAGTTTTATCCTTTTATATACTGGCCAAGCAAAAAGCTGGTTGGAGTCGTTCCCTATTTCAAGGTAGGCCCCTCTAAGGTTAAACAAAAGCAAATTGAAAGCTTTGTTTTTGTTCATCCAAGATTGTACTAAAGTGTGAGGAGATTGCATACACAAAACTTTCAACCCAAACTCACAAGTTTGTTCATTTTTAAAGCCCAAATTGAAATGTGGGGGTGGTAAAGTAACAACCTCTTAGTGTTTTTTTTTCTCAAGATCACACAAAGCGCAAGAAAATTGCATACACACTAAAGGGCTATTACTAAACCACAAGACACTTCAAACACACATTCATTTTAACCCAAGATTATTGTGAGACAAACAAAGGTTCATTTTAAGCCAATGTCATGAAAAATGCATGTAAATTTTAACCTTGATGAGTTTCAATGCAAGATTGTGTTCATTTTAAACCCATGAGTTGAATGCATGTTCATTTTAACCAATGAAATGTGAATGCAAGTTGTAGTTTGTTTGTTTTAGGATTGTAAAAGAATTAGAAAATCATAAAAAAAAAAAGGTTAGACTCTTTTTCCAGCTCGCCACATGTTGTAAACAACAAATTAGAAACCCCAAAAATCTCTAACCTATTGAACAAAAAAGAAAATTTGGAAATTTTTTCAAAAACCCGAAAACAAAATTTTACTAGGAAGATGTGTCCTTTTGCAGAGCGAATGCATTACAAAGCTGAAAGAAAAATTTACCAAGTAGATGCATCATTCTGCATAGTAGATGCATCATTTGGGTTATCAGATGCATCTCAGAAATGAAAATGCATCATTCTAGAAAGAAGATGTGTCGCAACACAACGATTATGGCTCAGAATGTTGTAGATGCAACATTCTTTACCAATACCTACAAAAAAGATGAAAATTTGTATGAAAATATGCAAAAAAAAAAGAGTTTTTTCACATCAGGTTCACCAATGTAACTAAGGAAAAAGTTAGGTTAGTGTTATAAAAGCATAAACACACTAAACCCTAGCTAAACAATGAAGAAAAATGGAAGAAAATAGCATAAAAACAAAGAAAAATCTCACCAAGTCTTCATGCCCTCCATGAATAACCTTCATTGCACCTTCTCCATTTGCTGCAAGTTGATATTTTCCCTCAGATTTTTGATGAGCAACTATAACCTATGACAAGCCCTAAACAAATATTGAAGGATTCTAATATTGCTACAATGTACTCAACAAATGCAAACAAGTCTAAAGTCTGAAACATAAACTAGTCAAGCATGAAGTGTATGAAGTGTCAAATGAGGCTAAAATTTCCTTTTTATAGAAAAGTCAATTTAGATGAACGACCAAGATTGAAAATTGAGAGATTCCCTAAGATCAATGGTTGAAATTAGATGTGACAACCCATAGTTAGGGTTAGGACAACATTAGGTTAAAATTTGAAATGAAGGGATTAGATTTAAATCAAATCAATGGACAAGAATGCATGTGACAAGGAGATATTGGGCACGAAAAAAGAGGTTGCTGGAAAATCAAATAATAATTTAAAATTATGTGATTTAAAAGGTTGAGTTGACCTTTTGAATTAAAATTTAATTTAATTCAAAAGTGGTTGGGTCATGTAACAATAAATAATGATTTTAAATTATTTACTTGGAGAGAGAATAGGAAGGTGGACAATTTAAATAAATGTTTTTATTTAAAATTAGAGAAAGCCAATGTGGACAATAAATAGATAAATAAATTAAAGAAATTTACTTAATTATAGGAAGACATAAGAAATTAGTAATGTATTTAAATAAATAACTAAATTTTATTTATTTAAATAATTAGGAGGAAATAGTTAGAAATTACGACATTAGTACATAATTAAATAATTTAATTATGTAAGGAGGATGTTTGACAAGGAAGAATGTGGTTTGCGGGTCTAGGCCATTTTTATGTGTCTACACTTCTTCTTTGAGCATCTCCTCTTCTTGATGCACCTCTTGTGTTCTATCATCCTTTGGGATATCTTCTTCCTCATGTTGTTGCTCTTCATAAACTTTTTATGTTTTTTCTCCCCTCAGAGTCTTCTCATCATCATCAGTCCCATCCCCCTCAGGTTCTACAACCTTGAAGCACTCACCTGGCTCTTCAATGTATTCTTCATGCTTAGATGCCATAGAGTCATCATCCATGCAAACTGTATCTTCTAGCTTCACCCTCTCTTGTTGTTGCATCTCCTCCCATATTTTTTCAACACTTCATTTTCAATGGTTGCAAAATAGGAGGAGGAGCAATGGGAAGGGAAACAACAATATGAGACATAAGAAGTCTATTATCTTGAGATAATAAGGTGTCTGACAACCTCTTTGGAATGTTCTTCAAATATGCCGCAAAATAATTGGGTAGAGTGGTAGCAAAAGGTGGGATGGAAGGGAGAATAGGTGATAGTGTAGAGAAGGTGGGTTGAGGAGGTGGAAGTGCAGAGGAAGAAGGGGATGATGAGGCAAAGGAAGAAGAATCGACCAAGATCACAAAAGTGACTAGAGTGGTGGATGGAAGGTGGACAAAGATGTCCACAATAGGTAGAGAAGAAATGGTTGGTGTGAACAGAGCAAAAGCGGAGGGAAGTGATGCGGTTGAATGAGGTGGTGATGATGGGTGAGTGGGGGATTGAACTTGAGAGTCTTCCTTTGGCAGTGATGGTTCCTCCTTAATAGTTTCCATTACAAAAGTACCACCCTTCTTTACCTTCTTGGAGATAGGCTTGCATCCTTCCACAACCTTCCTCTCATAAACACAAGGCTTCTCTGTTGAGTGCCTCTCCTATATGTCTTTTCTCTTTTGATATCAAGTAGTTGGAGACATAGCACTCTTGCTTGATGAAATCACCTTGAGAGCACCTCCTTGAGGTGCTTAATCTTTGGTCTTTTCACCATCAACACTCCCTTGTGTCCTTTCATGCTACCATTCACCATAGGTGAGCTCTAGCCCTTATTTTTTCTATTAAGCAATCTAGGTGTCAACCCACTTCTTTATTCTTTGCAGCACTAGGTGGGTGACCACGTTGATATTTGTCTCATCTTCCTTAATCCAATCAATCAATGGAAGAGGGAGCTTGGCTACCTTGTTGTGGGATTCTTTATCCAAGTTATTATCATCCTTTTTAGTTGGTCAAGGATAGTGTAAAGGTCTAAAGTCCTTAAAACTCCAAGGAAATCCTCATGTACATCCTCTTCCTGACATCATGGTCATCTTTGCAATTTTCCCAATAGTCTTATAAATTCCATTGATGAGCATGTTGTCTTCTGACTTGCTTTTTTAGCTTACCTAGGGATCTACACTTCCCCTTGTAGTGCATAAAAGTAGACCAAGTTCTTGAATTTCCTTGTTTGAGCTTTTAACAAATATGGCTAGCGAGCATGCATATAGTGTTCTTCCTAGAGTCATGGGATATGGTACCCCAACTCTGTGGTTCGATTGCAACAATTAGTGAGAAGTGCAAACCTTCCTTGTTAATTCTAGCATTACCATTTTATCCATGGGGTACCTGGGAAGCCTATATTGAGTACTAGAAAATCCTTCAATTTTGAAATAGGTGAATTTCGAGAATTGGATAAAACAATAACTAAAGTTCTTTACCATCACTTTAGTAGAGTACAACATTATGTTCTTGAAACTTCTTGCCAAAGATTTGACAATGTGCATGATAAAAGCATCATTTAACCTCTTGTAGTTTTGCTTCTAGTTCCTGTACTATAGTTGAGGGTAACATTCATAAACAATGTTGTCATTTGGGCCTATCCCCAAATTCCCTTTGCACATCAAGCCTCTGTAAGGAAAGTTGGCTGCTAAAAGGTAGAAGATATATGAGGTTATGTAGAATTTGATTGTCTTCTTGAGTGACACATATTAATTATGAATGTTATCACTAATCATTTTTTCCCAATCAAATTGGATTTTTCCTCTTAGTATTTCCTCTATGAAGAAGTACATCCATTCCTCAAACACATTGGAGAAGGGAAGTCTTGCAACTCTTCTTAGTAGTGTCACCAAATCATTCACCTCCTCCACAAAATCACTTATGTACAACTTCTTTGGAATTTTTGTGATGCTGGGCCGAGGGGTGTACATCCACTTCTTGTTAATCACCTAGAGGCAAATAGTGTGATTAGTTTTCCACCCATTTAGGGCATACTCTTTTGATACTACCTCCACAAAAGAAAGAATTTCAAAGACCATTACAATAGATGGAGTTGAGAGATCAACCACCACCCATCCTTCATATGTTACTATTCTTTGGGAATCTTTGTGGTAGAATTCCTGACACCCATGAATGAGTTCAAGATTGATTAGGGATGGTGGGAAACTAATTGCGTGCATAATGCCACTTTTCCTGATTTTCCTGGCCATATCATTCTTTGGGGGTGGTGAGGGTGTGCTCCAAAAATTCATCAATGTTCACATGCCTGATGTCAGTATCAAATATTTTGTCCCAATAAAACATGATCTTTGATGTGATCTCAATGTCATGAAACTCACACTTCATCTTGGTTGATTTCTCTTTCTCAACCTTCCTTGCTTTCTCACCTTTTTCCATATAACTTGCATGAACAATGGGTAATGAGTTATGTTGATCAAGAGAAGAAAAGGTAGTTAGTTGATCAAGAGATACATCATTAGGATCAACATTATCATAAGAAAATCCAATGTCAAAGAAAAATAATTAAATTTGGCAATTTGGGAGAAATTTTGACATTTTGTGGGTTTTGAAGGTTAGCAGGCTGGAGGCATGCAGAAGCCATAAGGGTGCTAGCCAGGTCATTGCAGGTGCCAAAAGGTTGTGGGCTGGATCATTGTGGATGCCAGACCCAATGAAGCAAAATAAGTGGCAACCCCTGAGTGGAAACCCGCATATGGCATCCCACAAGACATTTTCTACCAAGTTCAAACACTTAGCAAGTTTTTAGTTTATCTGTTTAGGAACGTGGGAAAATGAATGTTCAAAGGTTTAAATGCCTAACACTTAAGATTTTCACCCATCTGTATTTGTTGAAAAGGGTGATGTGGAAGTCATCTATGCAAAATTTGGAGATGTTCATGCCATAAGTTTTGGCATGGTCGAGATGGCATCCTACAAGCAACCATCCATAAACCAATTCCCACAAAGAAGACTCTTAAAGCTTTAAGTTTCTTAGGGTTTTGAATAATTATCAAAGTTTTCAATTTTAAACAACTTAGCAATTTTACCCTTTAATCTCGATGCCCGTAGAAGAGGACATTACAAAAATTAGTAAGAATCACGCCATAATTTTGGCAAGATAGGGATGGCCTCCTACAATGGTAAATCCATGAGGGGTTTCCGTGGGGCACAAAGGCTTGTAGAAGATGATGGTGTGGAGGCTACTTAGAGCCAAGCCATTGTTTTGGTGAAGCTTAAACGAAATACTGTGAGGTGAACTTCGGGGAAAAGGGTAATAAAAAAAATAAGATTGTTCAAACATTTAAACCCCAAATTCACCATTTAAAACACTTCTAACTATGGGAGGACCTGCAATAATTTAATGACAAAGCCTATCAATATGATCATAAAGGTGGAAATTATGAGGGTGCAGTAGTAATAGTATACCTTGAATATGATCAAGGATGCCCCAACACAATGGGTATCAGTAAAATCAACCTTCAATCACACAAATTGGTAGGAGCATCAAATCCTCAAAATGCAAGGTGGAAAAATGAGTCAAAACCCATCCCTATTTATAAGAAACCTTGCCATTAATGTGGCATTAAATGAAAAATTCACCTCAAACAAATCATAAAACCTAAAGGTGAAATCCCATGAGTTGAAAGCCAGATGGGTGTGAGGAATTAGGATGTGGAAGCCAAGCTAATGCAAGCATGGAGACTATGGAAGCCGATCGAGTGTGGGACAAGACAACGTGGAAGATAGAGATGCAGAAGTCATTGGGTCAGAAGCCAAAACCCATGGCGCTACCATTGTGGAATTTTTTAAGCAGAATTTTGTAGATGACAACCCATAGGAGAAAAAAAGGTGAAAGAGACTCTGACTTCCACCTTGTGGAATCCCACAAAGGGATTCTTGCAAGGAAAAACTTGCAAGTGGAAACTTAGTCAAATTTTCAAGATTTTCAAGGGGCATCGATATTTTGAGGGAAAATTGGACCAAAGGCCAAAAAGTGAAGGCAAAAGGAAAACCAAATTGACGTGAGCAAATCCATCGAAAGAAAAAGTGGAAATAAAAGAGGGGGTCCCTATTTCACAGGGTGTGTGCAAAATGCACAACAAGATTTTCCACACGTAAAACACTATGTTATGGTATGAATGGTATTTATATTTATTTCTATTTACTTTTTGTAACTCTTGTAAATATTTGATTTTTTTTTTTATAAACCTCCTCTAAAGATTAGTGTAGGAAGTTGTTTTGCTACCTTAGCTTCCTTACACAATTCATAATGGATCAAGTTTGAACATGTTAACATATGATTTATTCACTTATATTTCTATAGTGTTATTTGATGGGTTTGTGATAATTTAAATCTAGAGATGATTTGGTGTTTGAGTCATAGATAATCTACATATTAATCTTTGATTTTATCTATTTGACATGGTTATTAATATAATGGTTGAGCCTATAAATTACATTGTGAGATTGATGAGTTGTGTAGTTTTGAAGGCTATCTATACTTACAATTTTCATAGATAAATCAAATATGGGATGCCTATACTTATATATCTTTGGGTGAGTGCAGGATCATCATGGGACAAATAGTAGCAATAGGAAGAAAACATGTATTTACTTAGCCAAAATCTCGAAATAGATATTTGAATTTTTGTATGGGTCATATAAAAAGTTGATTTTGGCTTGGTAATACCAAACCAAAATAGATATCTATTACAAATGGATATATATCACTAACATATATTCATTATAAAAAATGGACATTTGTTTTAACAAAATGGATACCTATTATGGAAAAAAGGACATCCATTTTGTAGTTCTCAATCCCCCCTTTAATTTTTCTAAAGGAGCACACTTCAATCAAATAGGCATAACATTTACGTTACTAATCTGATTTTTGATTTTTTATATGTTGGCAGTTGTTGTCATTGATGTCAACACTTGAGAAGCTTGTTCTAAGATTGTTGGTAGTTGATGTCAACACTGGTTGTTGGTTGTCTTTGATGTCAATACTTGATGAATATTGTTATATGTTTGGCAGTGGTTAATGAGCTTGTTGTCAGTAGTTGATGACAACACTTGGTGAATTGTTTGTTGACATTGTTGTCATCAATTAAGAAGGGAGATTGTTGGCATTTGATGTCCTTGATGTCAAGTACTTGGTGAGAGATTGTTACAGTGTTTCTTGCTTGGCAATTGTTGTCATTGTTGACAACATTTAGGTTGCATTAACATATGTAGATGCTTACTGAAGTTCATGGTTGGATGTCATGTCTTATCTAAGAAGTATTGAATATGATTTTTGTCAGAAAATTTGGTTTCATAATGATATATAAAGATGAAGGTTAGAAGCATTAGAAGTATTGTTGATAGGGGTGTGTGCAAGAAGTTGAGTCCACTTTTTGGCCAAAAAGTGGAAGTTTTTTTCCTGATTTTCAGAATTTGACACATTTGACCTTAAAATTTGAAGCACTTAGAGATGAAATCTTTTAAAAATTCACTAATCATAAAATGTAGTGCTCGGAGTCTAGTTTCCAAATATGTAATTTATTTCAATACCCAGATTGTACAAATTGAGTTTTAATAGGCATTTCTAAAAAAAATTGTTCAAAAGTCATTTTTTTTACCATACCATGCACGTGTACGACATCCATATTTTGACTTAAATTATCATATTTTTCTAAATCCTTTTGGGAAAATTTTTATGACTCACTGAAGCTTGTTCTTGATTTTTTTTGTTAAATTTTTATTAGGTAGATTTGTTTTGAAAAATCATCGTGTACGACATGCATAAGATGACCTAAACTTATCATTTTTTGATTTTTTTTTAAAAATTGAAAAGAATTGTCTGAAGTTTGTTCTCGTGCAATCCGTTTGTCAAAATGTTATGTTGATCAAAAATTATTAAAATAGTAAAAAACCCTGGTATTTAAAGTTTATGGACCAATTTTATTAGAAATTAATTGAAAAATAGAAAAAATAATCCAATTGCAAAACAAATTACATATTTAGAATCTGCATTGTTTCATCTAAAATGGGTTTTAATTTCGTCGTAAAATTCTGCAAAAAAGGTCGTCAGCCATATGTCCAAAGTGAGTATTTTTCTTTGACATTGTTAGGACCTTCAGCTTGCAGGCCTAGGTTCGGATTTCTAATGCTTTTCCCGAACCAAAAACCTAGGAAAAAACCTGACCACAATGCAAAAATAAATTCAAATTTAAAAAAATGGGATCTCGTTTATTCATAAACAAGATCCCGTCTTATAATCAGGATCCCGTTTCCCGACCAACGGCTCTGACATTCAATGCTGAAGAACGGGATCCCGATTATAGAACAGGATCCCGCTTCTTATAAACAAGATCCCGATTTTATAAGTGGGGTCCTGTTTTATAGTAAGCATGATCCCGTTTTATAAATGGGATCCCGTTTATTTTATTTAAATACATTACAAAAAATTACTGTGAAGTATGCAACTTCACATGTACGGCTGAGAGCAGTAAAAGTAAATTATTTTTCATAAGCTATTGTATTTACAGGTGGTGAACTTTATTTTTAGTTGATTTTGTCAAATAGGGCATCATCTACACCATTTTTGAAGTGGAATTGTGTTATTTGTGTGCTTGTTTGGAGGAACAAAAGGTTTCAATTTGCAATATGGATTGAATTTTTCAAAGGAGGCATGAAGAAAACAATTTTTAAAGTGGAATTGTGGTAGTTTTCTACTTGTTTTGAGGAACACAAGAGGAAGAATTTTGTCCTAATAGGTATTCAACTTTCAATTTGGATTGAATATTTTGAAGTATTTCACTATTAACATTCATTTGTGCTTGATAATTTTATAATTATGGGAGATAAAGCTCGTAATAAGAGAAGGAAGACATTGACTCCTCAAGAAGTTGAAGCAAATAGAGAAAAAGAGAGACAAAGACAAAGATAAAGAAGAATGAGAATGAAATCAATGAATGATGGTGGAGCAACCAATTCAACAACTATTGAAGATGAAAACATTGAGGATACCATGGTTGTAGATGAAGCTAATTTGCAAGGAGTCAATTTGGAGAAGAATATGATTATACAAACAAGTCCTACTATGTCTTCAAATCCTCTTTGAATGCTATGGAGAATGTTTCAATATGCACAAATCCAGGTACGTCTTCAAATCCACATGTTAGTGAAATGGTAAATTTGTATGTAGAAGTTTTACAAGATGTTGGACTTAATGATGTTGACATTGATAATATTCAGAGAGATGAAACTTTATAGAATTTGTTGAAAACAAAAAAAAAATCTTTGTTGCAAATGAAAAATCAAAATGATCATTTTCTTTGAAAATAAAACAAAACCTATATTTTGATGAAAATGAAAATGAAAATGAAAACCGCTTTGTTGATGAAAATGAAAACCGTTTGTTGATGAAAATGAAGATGAAAATGAAAATGAAAACCATTTTGTTGATGAAAATGAAGATGAAAAATGTAAATGAAACCGCTTTGTTGATGAAAATGAAGATGAAAATGTAAAATGAAAATGAAGATGAAGATAAAAATGAAGATGAAAAATCTAGAATGTGATGTTGAATTTAATGAAAATGCTTTTTTAAAAATTGGAAGTGGTGTTTTCGATAATCTTCTTGGTCAAATTTCTTGGAGGCAAATAAGAACACATGCGAATAGAATATACACCAAATTATTTTATCGTAAAAAAATTGCATTTCAATGTCAACTAATGATGAAATTGATGAGAATGCAGAAAATGAGGAAAGTAATGAAAAGGTTAGGCTTTTATGTTAAACCAAAAAGAAAAGATCAATCATTAAAACATGTTATGTCTAATGTTGCTAGTGCCATTCAATCTATTGGGAAAAATAGTCAATCTAAAGATAAAAACGCAGCAAGGAGAGCTATAACTACTACTATAGTTAATAAATAAACTTTGAATAAAAGAATGGTAGGAAATATTAGTGAAGTTTTAAAAATGCATCCTAAAACATTACTAAGAGAGGCAAAAAGAAGAGAAAGTATAGAAAATGATCCTATCAATCAATGTTGGAGTTTCAGTGGACGACTACCAAGGTCTGATATTAAATTGAATGTTGAAATTAAATCTTTGATCGAAAAATATTGGAATGATAATACTAGGGTTTCATCTAATGCTAGAGATGTTTTAAAATTAAGGGTGGGGTCCAAATTTTGTGATCCTCACCCAAAACACCTACTAGATACAACACAAACTGAATTTTATAGAAAATTTTGTAGCGATTCAATGTTACTTGGTAATATTAAAATAAGTCAAAGGTCTTTTGAAAAATGTAAACCCTGGTATGTAAAAATTAATAAGCAATGAATATCTTGTTGTTGTAAAATACATGTTCAATTTTGTTATTTTTATGATGTTTTTCGATATATATGTTGTACCTTGCATAATAACATGATTATATAGGATTGTGGTATTGATATGCCACCTGAAGCAATAAGAGAGTTTATTTCAGGTTTGTTTTGTGAAAAATCTAATGATAAATTATTTTATTAAGTTCTTGTATTTTTGGACAATGCATTAACTGTGGAAATCTTTCATTTTTAAGAATTTGTTTGCATGAAAGTGTTGATCATGATTTTGGACAACAATTAGTAGATGTCAAAAGATTTAGGAATGTTCATTATTCTTTAAAAGATGGAAAAATAGGAAAGCGTTGTGATTTAATTACAGAAAAAGTTAGTGTGCATGCATTTATGAGTGAATTTAATAATAAAATTGTACCAAAATATGTCATGCACTCTGAACATGCTTGATGGCTTGATGGCCAATTTTGCGCATGTAGAAACACATTTCTAATTGGTACTATCCTTTCAGTGGTTGATTTTGTGGAGAATTATACTCTTGCTCCGCAAGAGGAAATTCAATCTCAATATTATAATTCAGTGCAAGTAGCTATGTTTGTCCATATTGTTTATAGACATGCAGATGATATCACTGAGGATGATAGAAATTTTTTGAGGGAGTATCATTTTTATTTGAGTGACAATCGGTTACACTCATCAGATTTTGTTCAATAGTGTTTTAGTATATTTTATAGAAATTTAAGAGAAAGAGGAATCCATATGAAAGAACACCTCATATGGTCAGATAATTGTACGGGGCAGTTCAAAAATGCTAGAATCTTCTATTGGTTAAGTAGGGTTCACAAGGAACTTAATGTCCAACATATATGGAGTTTTTTTGAAGCTGGGCATGGTAAAGGAGAACATGATGGAGCTGGTGATGTACCAAAAAGAATTTTTTATAGAGAACAATTAAAATTCGGAATGATTCAAGAAAATTTAAAAATGCACATGAGATTGTGGATTGGTGTAATAGAAGATTATCTCAGAATTCGGGTTTGAGTGATTACTCTATAGTTCATCGATTCTTTGGTTGGTGGAAGAAGAAAACATTGTATCTAGAGTTGATTGTGAGACACAATTAGTGGATCACTAAATGGCATTCATTTAGGAGTGCTGACAAATAGTGCACATGGACTATTTGGACAAGTGATACTTTGTATGTTTTTGCCATTTTGTACCTCAGAGATTGGGAAGATTGCAAAATATAGAATGGGTTGAATAAAGCACAAGATCGTTGATTAATTGTAGTGCTAATATATAATCAATACAAGAACCATTGAAGAAATGATCAATTGTTTGCATCCTCAAGATTATGACCTGTTTCGCATCTTGCACAAGAAGGTAATTTTAATTCAATTTATTTCATTTTATTTCACTTTATTAAGTTATTTTGTATTACTAAATTATTTATATGGATATGCACAAGTTATTAAATCTAATTTTGTTGGCAGGACATGTGTATGCTATTATTGCACCTGAGGGGAATGAAGAGCAAACAAAATATTGGTTGGCTCGTTGTGTGGAAACTAAACATAAGTTGATAACACCTCGAGAAGATGATGATGGCTTTCATTATCCAACAGGTACGGTGATCCCCTTAAGACACCTCCTTAAGAAAATTTTGATAACAAGTTTTAGATCCCCTTAAGCAATTTTTTAGAACAAGTCTTTGATCCCCTTAAGAAAAATTTTTGAGAACTTATTTGATGATGGTTTTGAACATGTTTTCCAATAGGATCTATGGTGGTTGCTGGCACTTCATATGAAAAAAATACTTTGAGAAGAAAGAATGGTCTACCAAGATTCAAGACTATGAAACACATAAAAAGATTATGCATTATTCACATTTGGTGGTGGCAACAAATATAAACTAGAGCAAGATTGCATGGAAGACCTTCAAAAATATTGCTATGTTCAATTTCTATGGTGGAAGGAGCATGAGGCAATCATAGATGCATTGCAAAAAAGAGAGGATGCAAATGGTACAATGGAATAAGTAAATATAGGTAAATATAGTTTCAGCTCTTTATTTTGTCCTTTTAAATACATTAAATACATGTTTCGACATTGGTCAAGTGTGTTATTAGTTGAAATTGATTTAAATTGTCCTTTTATATATCCTTAAGGCATAACAAAAAGGATCTAGTCCATATAGATTCAACCTAGACAACATGGAATACTTGGTAAAAACAGGTAATTATCAGTTAAATTATATTTAAATACATGTTTTGATTACATATTGATATTGCTTGGACATTAATAGTTAAAATTGATTTATTGTCATTTTTTGTATCTTAAAGCCATCATTGCATTGATCTCATACTTTGAAACAAAAAGGAAAGGATGCCTGGATTCAACCTACAAACATGTGTAGAATACTTTTAAATGCAGGTACTTGAGTTCTGTACATATAGATAGTTTTATATAAATTAAAATATGTATGTTTTGATGATTTCATTGATATTGCTTGTACCTTTTTGATATCAGGTGGTGTGAAAACCTACTACATTCTAGCCACGAGTTTGAGATGTTCTTGAGATGGAATATCCAAATTTTTTAAACATTGTTTTGAGATGACATATATGTACATACATACTTACAAAATTAAACATACTCTATGTACTTCTATGTATCAAATCAATATTCTATATATTTTGTTTCTTAAATATGCATGTTTTCCTACTTTGAAACTTTATGTTTATGTGTATAATCACTAAATATCATGCATACATTATTGTTAAATCAATTATATCCTTAAGACGTATTATGACCCCTTAATACATCCCCTTAAGACACCCCCTTAATACCCCTTAAGACATCCCATTTAGGCGTATTATGACCCCTTAAGACATCCCCTTAAGACGTTCTATTATGACCCTTTTAGACATCCTCTTAATTAACACGTTCTATTATGACCCCTTTAGATATCCCCTTAAGACCCCTTAAGACATCCCCTTAATTAACAAGTTCTATTATGACCCCTTTAGACAACCCCTTAAGACCCCTTAGGACATCCCCTTAATTAACACGTTCTATTATGACCCCTTTAGACATCCCCTTAAGACCCCTTAAGACATCCCCTTAATTAGCATGTTCTATTATGACCCCTTTACACATCCCCTTAAGACACCTTAAGACATCCCCTTAATTAACACGTTCTATTATGACCCCTTTAGACATCCCCTTAAGACATTCTATTATGACCCCTTTAGGCACCCCCTTAAGACGTCATTATTTGTTTTGACAACTTATAAATTAGTGTTAGATGTACTATTATTTATAGTATTTATTAATGTTTTTATTCTCTAATCTTCTATGGTATTGTTTATTCCTTAAAATTTTATCCTTTTTGGAATATAAATAGATTGCTTTTGTTTGTAAATTATGATTTATTGACTGATTATTGATTGACGTGAATTGAATAAGTTCATTGAGTAATTATCGCTATTTATTGAATGTATATATCATGTATATCATGTATGAAATCACTAAATTTGCAAAGTATAAATATTAAAATGTCCTATATTAATCCATGTATGAGATCACCAAATTTCACATTAATGTCCTATATTAATGTCTTGACTATGAACATAAAATGGATAAATGTACATGTGTAAATTAAAATTTCAAACAATAATAAAGTCCATAATTTATGTAACATATTAAGTGCATGAAACCAATATATTAAGTGCATGAAATAAAGTCCAACAGAGTACATGAGAAACAATAAATATAGTCCATGAAATAAACAAATATAACACATAAAATCACATGTTTCTAGGTCATGTACTATCTCTATAATCAAGAGAACTCTTCACACCATGTAGACTATGTGGATGACCTGAAACACTCTGTATAAGAGAAAGATGAAATTAGATGTAAGACAATAAAAAATTATTTAATGACAATTTAATTTATAATCCATAATAAAATTAAATTACCATCATATCTACGTCTGGATGCTCTGGTGCACCTGAAGCAACCTCTAAATTCTCTAAATCAATCTACATAAACAAGACAAAGAAATTCAAAATTAGATGTACAACTCTACAATTATTATTTTTTTAATTCAATTTAATTTATAATTTATCATATTTTAATTAAGAAAATCGTGATTTGAGGTTGTGCACTAGGCTCTTCTCTAGGACCTGTCTGGACATGCTCAACTACAAGATGTGTCTCATGCTATAAAAGAAAAAGAATATGTAAAAATCTCATATTATGTATATATTCAATTTAAAATTTATAATTGACTTTAAGTATAACAATTGACTTTAAATATAATAAAAAAATTAAATTACCATTTGATCTGGAACCTTCTACATGTCCTCCCCGGTGGTGTAACTATACGGGTTAGGGCCGAAGTTGCACTAACAAAGTCCTACAAGATCAAAATTAAAGCATGTACAATTGAATTAGGTTTATATATATATTCAAGTTTGCACATTTTGTGTAGAAAGTTTTGTAAACAACCTGGAAATCAGTGGCCTCACGAGTAACTGCAACATCAAATGTTTTCCCAATGCCCATTCTTATTGTGGTATCAACCTAGACATACATGTACATAGACATTTAACGCTTATAATATTTACTAGTGTACATGCATGCAATTCATATATCTAGTGAATTCAAAACTCATAAAATTGTAACTATACTAATGTAAACTTTAAATAAATTTACAATATGAATGTACCTGCCCCTGATCTATGACGCTCGATAGTGGAGGAGTACTTGAAAATCCCTCAGGAGGAATTGACGTGGATGCCAATTGACTCACCTAAACCAACATAAATATTTGAAACATATATGTGATTCAATTATAAATTTAAAACTCAAGTTAAATAATTTATGATTTCATATATAATTTTAAAAATTGAAATCAAAATACCCCATAAGGGTTGCCGAGTATGACCGGTGTCGATGTATGTACTCATGGAATAGATGATTGCCCTTGCATCGTCAGTGTCATCTGTACACCAAACAATTTGATTTTTAAAATGTATTGAAAACTTTTCTTCGATATATACAACCATCAAAATTCTTATAAAATGAATGTACATCTAGATGCATATTTATACCTGTGTCGTAGTGTCCTTAGGGTGATGTTCTGCTATGAGGAACTCTACAAATGAACTGATGCGACCAGATGAACCACCAAAATCTCCCTGTCCACCTGAACTAGGTGTGGCCTGATCAGGTCCATAACATACTTGATGACAACTAGTACATATATGGGGGACGAGCCTTGACACTCTTGGAGCAGTACTCAGACCAGCTCCATAAAAAACTCCTCCATCATCATCATCGTCTCTATGCTCCCCACTCGCTATCGCAGAAGCGTGCTGATCAAGGTCTCCTGCGAGTGTACTAAGGGAACCTAATGTTGAGACCAGAGTTTGATGATGTATAGGTGCAGGAATGGGAGGACTAGGAACAACAACAAGGGGTTGTGCATGCACAGGGCATCAGGGATCAACCCTTGCCCCTAATCTCTGTTGTGGCATGCTACCACCAACACCCTGAAATGATCTAAAATCAAAATAATTGGGCTTTTGCCCCAAAAAAAACTCTACATATAGTTTTCTCAAAAAATACAATGGGAACTCCCAATTAGCATGTGGGGGACTATCAAAAACCATATACCATCGATCCCAAAAATGCACTCGACCATGCGATGCACCAATTCCTTACAAGGATACCCATCATGCTGCAGTCGCCGCCTGTTACACCCGGTCAAGAAAGTAGGGGGCTAGATGGGCTTTCGTTATTTTAAGGTCTAATATTTGTTTGTAAGAGAGACCATCAGAATAAAATTGTCTCATTTTTTCTCTTTCTTGTTGATTCCTATCAAGATTAGAATCGATCATCCTGATGGCATCAACAATGTTTTGCATCGCAAATGCAAAACATCTCACATGTGGAGGAATCAATGCTTGACTTTGCATAGCATTGATTTGATTTTTTAAGGATGCAACTTGATCATTTATTTATGCTCTCAAGCGAGCCTCGTCAGATGCAATAGGTACTGGATGTGGCATATTAGGTGGAGGCAGAGGGGGAGGGGGAGGTGAAGGGGGAGGGGGAGGTGGAGGTGGAGGTGGAGGGGGGGAGGTGGATGTGGTTGTGGCTGAGGTGCTGGATTGATGATATCATCAATGTTAAAATCATCCATGATATGCTCGATATAAATGTGCACCTGCATTAAATCATACAAAATAGTCCATGTGCATACATATATTAAGATCATATATTTAATTGAAATAGGATGAGCAACATATGTATCAAGATCATATATTTAATTGAAATGCGCATATATATACATTGATTGTTCAACTCAAGAGCATGTCCATACAAAATTCAAAATTAAATGTATATACATGTACATTTAAAATAAAAAATATGATGCATAATTTGCATGCGTACAAATCATTAAACTAAACTATGTACATACATACTAATTTCAAAATTTAAGAACTATATATGCAAATTTTTAATACATGCACATACATACTAAACAATAAACTTGAAACATTCACAAAGCTCATTTTATGTCTAACACACACACACACATATATATATTACAAATTTCAGCAGAGAAATCATGATCTAGTAGATAGTCATAAAATATATACTATTATATACTATTCATTATAAGTTCATAAATTCCACCAAATTCATAAATCCATGTCACTAAAAATATCCATCTAGAACCAAAATCATAAATTCATGTCACTAAAAATATCCATTTGGAACCAAATTTATAAATTCATCACACAAAATATCCATCGCTCACCAAATTTATAAATTCATAACTATTTAAGATCATTGTTTTAATTTATAAACTATTATGGCTCTCTATTGCATAGATCTTCATTTCTTTGTGTTTTCCTTTTCAAAATCAGGAGTTCTCCTCTCCTCTATCCATTGTTGATTCCCATTTACGATCCCATCCATAGCCCTGACAACATCAATAAGGGTTTACATCCTAGATGCAAACATCCTCACAGGAGGTGCGACACATTCTTCATTTTGAATAATGTTGATTTGATCTTGTATGGTTCTAGCAAAAGCATTGATTTGTGCTTGCAAACAAGCATATTCATTGATTTCAGGTGGTGGAGCTGGGGGGTTACGAGGTGGAGTGGGTGTCTAGGTGGAGGTGAAGGTGTTGGAGATGGATGGCGTGGAGGTGGATTGCGAATATTATTGAATGGATCCATGTGATCTTTAAGATATGAGTGAACCTACATTAGATTTGTAATTTCAAGATGTAAGATACATGTTTAGGAAATACCTTTAAACCATTCAATATAAATGGCCTTAAATAATTGAATACAAATGATAAAATTATATGTAACCCTCATTTATATGTCTAAGGCACATGTTACTTGAATGAAAATACAATTAACTATTGATATTGTATAATCTTGCAGGATCTTATTATTGTTAAATTTGGTTGGGCCTTGGGAAACTTTGATCACCAAATTTTAAGAACTTCTTTGATCCCCTTAAGAAATGTCATATTGGAACCCCTTAAGAAATTGAATTACGATTTAGGGTGACATGATGGCTTAAGGGGATCTACGTCTAGTGAGGTCCTAGGAGAAAATGACATGGCTCAAGTGAATAAAATTTGGTGAAGTTTCCCAAGGAAACCAAATTTCATTAAGAGCCTTTAAAGAAAAAATGATGGCTTTAGGGTATAGGGTTTAGACTTTAGACTTTAGGGTTTAGGGTAATAGGATAGCTTAAGGGGATCTACATGTAGTAAGATCCTAGGAAAAAATTACATGGCATAAGGGAATGAAATTTGGTGGAGTTGCCTAAGGCAACCAAATTTCATTAAGAGCCTAAGAAAAAATGATGGCTTTAGGGTTTAGGGTTTAGACTTTAGAGTTTAGGGTTTAGGGTAATAGGATAACTTAAGGGGATATATGTAGTAAGATCCTAGAAAAAAAATACATGGCATAAGGGAATGAAATTTGGTGGAGTTTCCTAAGGCAACCAAATTTCATTAAGAGCCTAAGAAAAAATGATGGCTTTAGGGTTTAGGGTTTAGACTTAAAATTTTTAGGTAATAGGATAACTTAAGGATATATGTAGTAAGATCCTAGGACAAAATTACATGGCATAAGGGAATGAAATTTGGTGGATTTTCCTAAGACAACCAAATTTCACTTTAAGATCTTGGGTAGGACAAAATGAATGGTTTAGTGTTTAGGGTTTAGAATTTAGAGTTTAGGGTTTAGAATTTGGAATATTTAATGAACTTGCAAGTTAGTGAAGAACATTTTCTTGTGGAATAGTTGATTGGGATCTACTCTTGTTTCAACTGACCAACCTAGATCATGATGGCAACTTTGATCACCAAATTTTAAGAACTTCTTTGATCCCCTTAAGAAATCGAATTACGATTTAGGGTGATAGGATGGCTTAAGGGGATTTACGTCTAGTGAGATCCTAGGAGAAAATGACATGGCTCAAGTGAAAAATTTGGTGAAGTTTCCCAAGGCAACCAAATTTCTCATTAAGAGCCTTTAAAGAAAAAATGATGGCTTTAGGGTTTAGGGTTTAGACTTTAGAGTTCAGGGTTTAGGGTAATAGGATAACTTAAGAGGATGTACATGTAGTAAGATCCTAGGACAAAATTACATGGCATAAGGGAATGAAATATGGCGGATTTTCCTAAGACAACCAAATTTTACTTTATGGTGTTGGGTAGGACAAAATGAATGGTTTAGTGTTTAGGGTTTAGGATTTTAGAGTTTAGGTTTAGGGCTTCTTTACAAAACTTAGGGTAAAGTTTTGGTGCCCCTTGGAATATTTAATGAACTTTGTGCTTAGTGAAGAACATTGTGGAATAGCCTCCATTGAGATCTACTCTTGTTTCAACCTGACCAACCTAGATCATGCAGTCTCATTCATATTATAATCTTGCATGATCTTATTATTGTTAAATTTGGTTTCCTTGGGAAACTTCACCAAATTTTAAGAACTTCTTTGATCCCCCTTAAGAAATAGATTTTACAATTTAAGGCAGATATGATGGACAAGGATCTAGATGTCTAGTGAGGTCCAAATTTAGTCATAAGATAGCCTCATTTGTTCCATCTAGCCTCATCAAAAGTGTTTACCCCTCTAATAAAAAAAAGTATCATGTTAAAATGAATCAATCTATGCTCACAAAAATAACAATAATATTAAATGTAACCCATACTCTAACCATAATAGAATGCTAAATGATCCCCACCCCTAACCATATGCTAATTGAATTGTAAATCTAATTGAAACTTAATTAAATTATAACCTTTACCTAATCTTAAATGTATTCCTATATTATATTATATTATATTTAAATTAATTTATATTTGTGGCTATAATTAGATTTAATATTTATTATATATTCTAATTGTAAACTCCAACTATTTACTACAAACCTAATTGAATCTTAAGCCTAATCCTCATTAAACCCTTAAGTAAATTGTAACATTACCTATTCTTAATTGTAATCTTATATTATATTTAGATATTAATATTTATATTATTTAATATATTATATTAAATATAATATATTAAATAATATAAATATTTAATTATATTTCTTTATATGAATCATCCCTCCTATCTCTAAATTGTAATAATAGCATGTAGTTCCTCCAAACTATCATGATGTACTTCCTCCCTTTCCCATGTAATAGGTGTACCTTGTAGGTGCTAAATGGTTCCATCTTGGTCTCCTTATTGATGCATTTCTATCCTTCCACATAAATCTATATAGTATTAAAATATAGGTAATTTTATGGTTAAATTGAATCTCTCTTAATTGCTAAATAATCCATTATGATTGAGGATGGGTGGATTATTATCTAGGATCACATCTTAAAATCCTATAGAGGTCATGTGGTATGCTTTTCTTAATACATATATTCCCATACAAACCTCTTTCCATGTATTATCAACTCTCCTATATAATAGACACCTTCCTAGATTTAAATTTCATATGATATATATGTACCCAAGTGTTTCCAATTGGAATTGCTATAATTATACTTTTATGGCATTCTAGATATTCAAAATAGTTTTCATAAATCTACCAAATAGACGCATTCTTGACATTGAACCTACATAATTTTAGGTATGTCCAATGAAAGAAACTTTACCCATAGCACTCTCACTCACGCTCTCAGTTTTCTTCCAATGATTTAGAACCCTAATGATCATGTCTAATTGTCATAGAGAGTGATCATCCAATCTTCATAAACTTGTAGAAACCAAAAGTTTTTATATATTATGTGTTCAAATAAGTGAAAACATTACAAAAAACTCTACTAAATGGTGACAATAGAGGGTTTTTTAAGGCAACCAAATTTCATTTTAAGGTCCTAAGACAAAATTTAAATGCTTTAGTGTTGAGGGTTTAGATTTTACAGTTTAGGGTCTAGGGTTTAGCAAACTTAGGGTGAAGTTTGGGTGGCCCTTGGCATAATTTAGACTAGTTAATTGAATCGACAGGTCACTAAATTCAATTTAATTTGCTAACTAAATTTGCAAACAAACATCAAGATAAACTTTCTCAATTTTAACCACCCTTTAACATATTGTTTTCTTAATCTAATTATAATTAACATCAAAACTAAAGTTTAATATATATCATTTTTTCCATACAAAGCAAATAAAATTTCTAAACATTTACAATGCAAATAAATTTTTGAGCTCGAAATTACATAGTTTTCAAAATCGAAAATGATTTGTTCGATTTCAATTTAGGGTTTTAACAAAAAAAATTGTTCCAATTCAATTTAGGGTTTCAATTTCTAAACAATTAGGGTTTTAATGCAATTTTTTCATTTCAATTCAAACTAGGGTTTTCAAATTCAATTTTTTTCGTTTGATTTGAATTCAGGGTTTCAAAAAGCTTGATTAGGGTTTGTAAATGCAATGTTTTTATTTCATTTCGATTTCTAGGGTTTTGAAATGCAAATTTTTTTGTTTTGTTGATCAATTAGGGTTTTCAAATTCAATTTTTTTTGGTTTAATCGAACAATTTAGGTTTCAAAAGTTAAATTTTGTTTGTAAAACACAATTCAAGGTTCATTTTTTCATTTTTATTAAAAAACCTTTAGGTTTCATTGCATTTTTTCGTCTATTTTTAGAATTATTCATTTCTACTATAACAGTTAAAAAAATGCTCAAAACGTGGAAATAAATTAAAAAAAATGTTAAATTCACTTATTTTCTTCAAAAATTTCAATTCAAAATAGAAAATGCAAAAAATGAGATGTAGGCGGTACCGAGTCGATTGCGGGGTCATTGCCGCCACATCGGGTCTCTCGTCGCTATGCAAGGAACTCGCTTAAAAAAAAAATATCAATATAAAATGGGATCCTGATTTCTACCAAACAGGATCTCGATTTTTTCAAATCAGGATCCCGTTTCGTGGCAATCGGGATCCCGTGTATTTTCCCTTGGTTTGGGATCTTATGGGAAATGGGATCCCAATTTTTAAAAAGCGGGATCCAATTCCGTGTTAGGCTCAGGATCTCAAAGCTGAACGAGATCCCAATTTTTAAAAATCGGGATCCTGTTTATTAAAATTGGAATCCCATTTCCTCAAAGTCGATTCCAATTTTTTGGTTAAGGCAAAAAATTCCACATTTCATGGACTCAACTTTGTGCACTTACCCATAGTGGAGAGATGTTACTAAAGGCATAGAATATATCTTATGCTCTCTCCTGATGTTCCTAATGAAGCATGTTTTTCTGAAAGAAAGTTCTAGCCTTCACAAGTTGCTTAAGTGGTTATGTTCCTAGAAGTTGTATTAAAGTTTGTTTGGGAGAAAGCTCCAAATTTCTCTTCTATTGAAGATATGGTCCTATGGTTTGGGATTCAAAGTTACTATTCTATGGTTGCTGCACTCATATATTTTCAGGTCACCAGTGTTGTCGAGGAGGTAACTTCTATGAATTATAGAAGGTTGGTAGTGTTGTTGGTTGTCTGGATTAGTTTGGGAAATGCTTCACATTTCTTTGCATTGATGTCTCTGCTCCTGCAGCTTGGTTAATGCGTTCTCAATGTTTGTGTAGTGTCTTATTTCTAATTTCATGTGTTGAAGTGTTTCGTAGATTGATCTATTAATGTTATATCTTCTGATTATGTGTTCTATGCTTCTTGAATGAAGTATTCTATTCCTTCTTGGTTTGTGGTGGTTTTTTGTGGCATGACAGTATGAAAGAAGTGGTTGAAAGTGTTGTTGGATGTTCATGGAACATCCCCATGTGATTTGTATAGTGTTGATTGGCCTCTTTGATGTTGCATTGTGTCTTGAGTTAGCTTTCTGGGTTATTTGTATATATCTAGTCGACAGGGCTTGTTTCCTTGCTTGTGTCATATGCTTGGGGGTGTGTGCCAACATTTGAAGATGTGTTAAGTTAGATTTGGTTCCTAACCTATCCTAGTTAGAACCACTCCCAGTCAATTGTGAATTGTTTTGGATCACATTGGAAGATTTATTAAGTTTGTTTTTAGTCCTCTCTATCTTCAGGATAGAACCACATTATGATTTGGTGACTGACCTATTGAATTCATTGTTTATCTTCTTCTTGGCCAACCTAATTGAAGTCTTGAATTATTGCAGTAGATATAAATGCAAAATCATTTCAGATGCAACAAAGTGGAGAAGTGTACAAATGTGCAAAAAATAAGTTGTGGAATGTATTCCAATATCTCGTAGAAGAAGTGTGGATGTGTGAAAGATAGAATTAGATGTGCAATAACGCCTTAGTTAGCAGAGTGTTATATTGATAATCTTTATAATCTTTCTCTAAATATTTGTATCTTGCTTTGAGATAGTGAATCTCATTAGGTCCTTGTATCTTGCTCCTAAAGTTGTGTTTGCTTCAGTTCAACAAGTCCTTTGTATCTTTCTCTAAGGTAGTGCACCTTAGTTTGCAATTCCTTTTTGGCAATGAGCCTTTATATAATGAGTTAACTCTCATAGTGGTTTTCCCTCATTTAGTTTTCCATGTAAATATGGTGTCATCTTGTGGATGTGTGTTCTTATCTCTTTTATTGTTGTTGCTTATCTGATTAGAATTAGAATTGCTATATCTTTGATTGCTAAAGTTAATGAATCCTTATATTGCTATATTCTTCTCTGGTACTATTCTGTTTAAGAGTTTTGATTTGGTTAAGTGTTGAAAAGTTCAAGATCCGAAAGGGCTTAAGTTTTTGTGTAGATTGATTCACCCCCCCTCTCAGTCTCTGAGTGTGTTCAAAAATTGGTATCAGAGCCAAGTTCCTCTAAAGAAGCTTAACAACTTGAGGAAAATATCTGGGATGACACATGATGGTTCATACAAGAGTCCTAGATTTGATGGGACTAATTATGCTTTCTAGAAATTGAGAATAGAAGGAAACCTAAAATCCCTAGGGTTTGGTGTTTGAAAATAATTCAAGGATGGATATGTTGCTCCTACTACTCCTCCAACATATCCAACTAAAATCAGATTATATGAATGGAATGCCAAAGCTAAGAATGCTCTCTTGTGTGGATTGGTTGATTTAGAGCTTTTGAAAGTGATGAATTGTAGTTCTGTTAAAGATGTCTTGGGGAAATCTCAACAACATCTATGAAGGTGATACAAAATTAAAACAAGCCAAGATATAGATATTTAAAAGTAGAGTTGAGAATTTGAAGATGATAGAAGATGAAGACATTACAAATTATATGCTCTAGGTATAAGTTGTCTTTAGCATCAGTAGACTTGGTGAAGTAAAAGAAAGTGAAATTGTGAAGAAGGTTTTGAGGAATCTCCAAAAATATTATAGTCAAAGTTTTTGCCATTGAAGAGTCCAAGGACTTAGATCAGTACTCAGTTGGTGAAATGTTTGGCGCTCTTACTACCTTTGAGATGAGAGAGTTTGATCAAGATGTCCCAAAGACGGAAGCCACATTCAAAGCTAACAAAAAGATTGATAATGAAGCTATTGATCAAAATGATGACTTTGATGAAGTTGAAGAAAAATTTGTGAGAAGGTTGAAGAAAGGCACTAGAAAGTACAAAGGTAAGCTACCTTTCAAATGTTTCAATTTTGGAAGGATTGGTCGCTTTGCATCTAAATGCCCCTATAAAGAACTTGATGGGGGTAACAAAAGAGATAAGGTTAAAAAGGAACTCTATTCCAAAGAGAGTAGTGGTTTTTTTGAAGATGAGGAGAATGATTCAAATGATGAAACCCTCTTTATAGACTTCAATGTTGATAAAAAAAAGTGCAATGTTGAAAAATGTAAGGAGTCCAACTCCTTGAGTGATGAAGACATGTTTTATTCTAGTCCAAATCTAGAATCAATGGAAATTGAAGGTTGGGAATTCAATTCAGATGATTGGGAAATAGGTTTTTAAAATTTTGGTCTCTTCTAGAAGACCTAAATGAAGCAAGGGAACTAAATAAAAAATATGAGAGATTGCTTGAAATTTCTAAGGAAGAAACCAAAAAAATTGAAATCCAAAGTAGAAGGTGGTAAATAATGTGAAATCAAACTAAAAAAGGTAGAAGGTATGATATTTGATTTAAAATAAAAGGTTGAAGAAGGCAAGAGAATTGAAGATTGCTTGAATTTCAATCTCAATGACAAAATAACTGAATGCTTAAAACTTGAGCAAGAAATTGTCACTTTGAGGAATGCCCTGAAAAGAGAAAAAGAAAAAAATGACAAAGGGGAGATGTTTGGTCCCGAGGATAACTCAAAATCAATTAGAAGGCTTGAAATAAAGGAGGAGAAAGTTTACATTGAAGTTTCTAAGAAGAATGTCTCCAGAGATGCAAAGACTGATCAAGATGACAAGAAAGAAGATGGATTCATCCCTATCTAGAAACAAAAAGGTTTCATAAGTCCTCCATTTGTAGGTAGCATGCTCCTACTAGGTTCAATCAATATTTTCAAGGTTACTCTTTTTCTTGCAATAAATTTGGACATAAGATTGTTGATTGTAGAGCTAGACAAGGAAGGAGTGATAGCATGAGTAGAAGATCCTTTATTCCTCAAATAAATAATGCTATTTTATTTCATGGATATTGTTATGCTTGCAACAATTTTGGTCATAAAGCTATTGAGTGCAGATCTAAGATGAAGAGGAACAACTTTGTTCCAGAGCACAACATTGTGTGCTATAAATGAACTAAGATGGGACATAAAGCAAATGGTTGCAGAAGTGGTTTTGTGAAGCCACTAGTTCAAAGAAAGGATGAAATTGATAATCAATAAAAGAAGGGAAATGAAAAGTTCTGGAAGGAAGACCATGAGAGGAAGGATGATTCTACACTTGTGCACTCTGTACAAGATTCTAAGATAAACTAAGATAGAGCATTATCTCAAGGGGAGATTTCATTTGAAGAAATTTCAGCCCCCTAAAAAGGATATGACGTTGAAGAATTCAACATGAAAGATAATTTGGGTCAAAAAAGTTGGTGTGCAGATATGCGATGCAAGGATGAACCTTTGTTGAGGGTTTCGAAAAGGTTGTTAGTACACTTGTTCTGATTGATATCATTCCTGTTTGGTGTACTGAACATAAGGATAAGGTTCAAAAAGGAAAGTTTTAGAATTTTTCTAAGGCATTCACTGTATCATGATGTTTTGGTTCGCATCCCTCTACCAAGCAATATTTAGTCTTGTGGTTTAGATGATAAGCTGGTCAAGATGTGAAGGTGCTATATTCAAGTTTTCAAAGTAAAATTTGCAAGTAACAAAGTTTTTACCCATGTTCTGGCAGAGTACAGTGATGATGAAGGCTTGTTGGAATACTTCACATTCCTCAGGAAAGAATGTCTTGTCCATACACTCTTGTGGACATATTCTATTATGTTAAATACATGCTACTTTATTGAATAAGATGTTTTGGGGGCTTACAAACACACATTTCAAATGATAGTGTGCTACAGATTGTTCCAGATGCCTATCTATTGTATAGAGTAGATGCTTGGGTACTTGTGCAGATTGGTGTATGATCAAGTTACATAATTCTATGAGGACATTCTACATTTTTCAAGGTAGATATAATACATATTGTATGTTTGGTTGCCAAATTTTAAGCTAATCCTAAGAAATCTCATGAGAAAGTAGTAAAAAGAATATTCAAATACTTGAAAGGAACTCTGAATTATGGCTTGTGGTATAAAAAGGACAATAGATTTTCTCTCAGTTCCTATACTAATGCTAATTGGGCAGGTTGTGTGGATGACCGAAGAAGTACAAGTGGAAGTGCATTATTTTTGGGAGATAGATTGGTCTCTTGGTTCAGTAAACAACAAGACTCAGTGTCCTTATCCACAACATAGGCTAAATATATTATTGCAACATCTTGCTGCACTCAGTTGCTTTGGATGAAGTAGACCTTGAAGGATGTGAAAGTGGTTTATAATGAACCTATTCCTATATTGTGTGATAATGTAAGTGTAATTAATATTTCCAAGAATATGGTAATGCATTCAAGGACTAAACACATCTCTATCTAGTATCACTTTTTGAGAGAGAAGGTTACAGAGCATGAAGTTAGAATGGAGTATGTACCTACCAAGGATTAAATTTTAGATATGTTCACTATGGCACTCTCAAATGACACTTTTGAGTGTCTTTGATAGAAGTTAGGGGCCATTGCCCCTCCTTTTTTTAACTAGATGCACATATGGTGCATCTTTCCAAGGGGAGAAGTTCATGTCATTGATGTATGCTACCTCTCAAGGGAGCTAGTTAAAAGGGGGATTTTGGTATAGATGTGCATATATTGTGCATGTATAAGAAGAAGTGTTGTTGGTCAAAGGGGGAGTATGTGCTACTATTTCATTGAAGATATTTGGCCCTTTGTCGTGAAGTTAGAGAACATGTTGTTTCCCTCTACATATAGGTATGTGCTACCCTTTTCCCTTGATGTCAAAGGGGGAGAGTGAGTAGGTGTGTTGCCATCAATTCCAAGGGGGGAGATTGTTGGCAGTTGTTGTCATTGATGTCAAAACTTGAGGAGATTTGTGTAAGATTGTTAACAATTGATGTCAACACTAATTGTTGGTTGTCTTTGATGCCAACATGACTTGATGAAGATTGTTATATTTTTAGCAATGGTTGATGAGCTTGTTTTCCGTAACTAATGACAACACTTGGTGAATTATTTGTGGTTGAAATTATTGTCAACACTTGAGAAGTAAGGGAGATTGTTGGCATTTGATGCCCTTCATGTCAAGTACTTGGTGAGAGATTGTTGCTTGGCATTGGTTTTCATTGTTGAAAACATTCAAGATGGGTTAACACTAATGTATGGAGATGCTTGTTGAAGTTCATGGTTGGATGTCATGCCTTATCTGATGTTTGTTGAAGTTCATGATTGGATGTCATGCCTTATCTGATGGTTGCTAAAGTTCATAATTGGATGTCATTCATGGTTGGATGTCATGTCTTATCTAAGAAGTATTGAGTATGATTTTTGTTAGTAGAGTTGGTTTCATCATGATATATTACGATGAGGGTTAGAAGCATTAGAAGTATTGCTGATAGTGGAGAGATGTTGATGAAGGTCTACAATATTTCTTATTCTCTCTCCTGATGTTCCTAATGAAGCATGTGTTTCTAAAAGAAATTTTTGTCCTCCACAAGTTGCTTAAGTGGTTATGTTCTTGGAAGTTGCATTAAATTGTGTCTGGGAGAATGCTCCACATTTCTCAACTATTGAAGATATGGTCTTTGCGGTTTGGGATTCAAAGTTAGTGTTATGTGGATGTTGCACTCCTATATTTTTTGGGTCACCAGTATTTCCAAGGAGGTTTCTGTTAATTGCAGAAGGTTGGCAGTGTTGTTGGTTATCTAGACTAGTCTGGAAAATTCTCCATATTTCTTCGCATTGATGTCTCTTCTCCTACGGCTTGGTGAATGTGTTCTCAATGCTTGTGCAATGTCTTAATTCTAATTTCATGTGTTGAAGTATTTCACAAATTGATCTATTAATGTTTTGTCTTCTAATTATGTGTTCTATGCTTTCTTAATGAAGTATTCTATTCATGCTTGGTTTGCAGTGGTTTTTTGTGGCATGATAGTATGAAAGAAGTGGTTGAAAGTGTTGTTGGATGTTCATGGAACATCCCCATGTGATCTGCACAATGCTAATTGGCCTCTTTGGTGTTACATTATGTCTTGAGTTGGATTTTTGGGTTATTTGTAGATATCTAGCCAATAGGGCTTGTTTTCTTGCTTGTGCCATATGCTTGGGGGTTTATGCCAACATTTGAAGATGTGTTAAGTTAGATTTGGGTCATGAACTATCTTGGTTAGAACCACTTTGAGTCATTAAATCAGAAGTATGTTTTTGGGCCGACTAGTTATGGGCTCCACGTTTCATCTACATGTTTCCTTGATGTTGACTTAGATTGATGTGCACCAACCTATGATTTTTTTTGGATCACATTGGAAGATGTATTAAGTTTGTTTTTGGTCCTCTCTATCTTCAGGATAGAACCACGTTATACTTGGTGGCCATCTATTGAATTCATTGTTTATCTTTTTCCTGGCTAACCTAATTGAAGTCTTGAAGTGTTGTGGTAGATATAAATGCAATATCATTTTAGATGCAACAATGTGGAGAAATGTACAAGTGTGCAAACAAGAAAGTGTGAATTGTATTTGAAGATCTCATAAAAGAAGTGTGGACATGTGAAAGATAGAATCAGATGTGTTATAACACCTCATTCAATAGAGTGTTATGTTGACAAACTTTGCAATCTTTGTCTAAATCTTTGCATCCTGCTTTGAGATAGTGAATCTCATCAGGTCCTTGTATCTTGATCTTGAAGTTGTGTTTGCATCAGTTCAACAAGTCCTTTGTATCTTTCTCTAAGATAGTGTGCCCTAGTTTGCAAGTCCTTTTTGGTAGTGAGCCTTTATATTGTGAGTTAACTCTCATTGTGGTTTTTCCCTCATTGGTTTTTCCATGTAAATATGGCATCATCTTGTGGATGTGTGTTCTTGTCTCTTTTATTATTGCTACTGATATGATTAGAGTTAGAATTGCTATATCTTTGATTGTTGAAGTTGTTGAAGCCTTATACTACTATATCCTTCTCTGCTACTATTTTGTTTAAGAGTTTTGAATTGGTTAAGTGCTAAAAAGTTCAAGTTCTAGAAGGGATTAAGTTTTTGTGTATATTGATTCACCCCCCCTCTCAGTCTCCAAGTGTGTTCAACATTATAGGCATCTTAAAGATGATTTAGAGCTCTATATAGTGGATTAGGTAATTTTTCTAGATTGTTCACTAAAACATAGGTATAACCATTTGAAATTCATCCTTCATTTTTAAAACTTAAAATGCTCACAAATTTTATAGATGAAGTCCTTTTTTATTATTTATTACTCCTTTAATATTCTAGAATGAGAGAGTTCATTTCCCTTGGAAAATTTATTTGAATTCTGATATTTATAAGGGTATAAATCATTTTGACATGAAGATCCATATTTGAAAGTATTGCATTCTATACCATTTTTTTATTATAAAATTTTCACGTGTGAACACAAATCTATAAAAGAAGAAACATTATTTAAGTATGCACTATCATGGATTGGTTTATGTATTCCCTTAACAAAAATAGTTTGCAATTAAAATTCATATAAGTGGGTGATCATTTTAGAAAATAGTGATTCATATCATATAAATAATCATTTATGTATTCAATTTATCCTTGGGTACATTCAAATAGATTGGAAAGGGTTTCTCTAAGGCCCATGTTAATGTTGAATTATTTTAGGAGCACTCTTTTAAAATTATTAAATGAGTGTATATACCCTTGAGGAAGGGCAGAGAACCATTAAATAGCATAGTATTCGAGAGTATGTAGAGATGGCTTTGTTAATAACATGTGCATAAAGGAAGTCTACACATGTAGCTATGAATGATCACAAAATAATGTTGGGGTCACCTTTCCATCATACATTGAAAACCACAATGCCATAGAAACCATGGGTAATGGATATGTCACAATATCAAAATTTAGGAGTGTATGTATAGGATTTAAGAATTCATCATTCTCTCACCCACTTGGCCTTAAATTAAACTTATTTTCTAGTTGATATTATATCTAGAATTGAGGAATAAATAATGACATGGGGGGTTGGGAACCACTATGGTGTGTATGAGCATCATTATGGGACATAGGAGGGGTGGATGAACTAATTCCTTGGAATGATGAGATATAGGAGTTAACTTATTTAAGGGTATTCAATGTATGGGATGTAGTAGTGGATGTGGAAGTGGATTGAGTGAGTGTGATGCTAGTAAGACTAATGGTGGGTAATGAAAGAGGCAAGGAAGCGTGGTAAATCCTATAGGTAATAAAAGACTTTTTATTGAAAACCATGATAAGAAAAGTATAATAATGAAGACTTTTGACTGTCCTTAATAAATTTTGACTGTCCTATTTGATTTGCTTTTTGTTATGCCTTCCATGTCCTCTATTAATTCTTGACTGTTCCTAAGTTTTGTTGTTTCAAAAACCCTCATAATTGTGGCTCTTTGCATGGTTTATCATTTGATGATCTAGGACTGTCACATGCTATTAAATGGCTTTGCTTTGTGATTGTTTTTTCATAAGAGGTTGATGCTCTTTATGCATAGTCTTACTGTCATTCTTTTGAGAGTCATAAGGATTTTTACATGCATATGGATTGTCCTCTTTCTTGTGCAATGGAAGCTCCTTTTAATGTTGCTCATTATCATTTATGACTATCCTCTTTCTTGTGTAATGGAAGCTCCTTTTAATGCTGCTCATTATCATTTATGACTATCCTCTTTCTTGTGCAAAGGAAGCTCCTTTTAATGTTGCTCATTATCATTTATGATTGTCCTCTTTCTTGTGCAATGGAAAGTCCTTTTAATGTTGCTCATTATCATTTATGATTTTCCTCTTTCTTGTGCAATGGAAGGTCCTTTTAATGCTGCTTATTATCATTTATGAATGTCCTCTTTCTTGTGCAATGGAAGCCCCTTTTAATGCTACTCGTTATAATTTATGATTGTCCTCTTTCTTGCACAATAAAAGCTCCTTTTAATTCTGCCCCTTCTAGACTATCATTAAATCCTTTGATAGTGATTAGCATGGATGTTATTATAATGACTGTCCATTTCTTTTACAAACTGCCTCTTTGAATGAATTGCCTTCACTTGTTGATGGAGTCACTTTCATAGTTTAAAATTCTAACACTATTGTAATTTGTTGAGATGACTACTCTTTACTTTTCATTTCATGGCCTTCAAACTTAGCTCTTAACAATACAACATTCCTTAAATACATTTTTGTCATCCTTGCAGTGAACTTGAAAGCTCTTCATGACCATATTGAGACCTTTGAATCTCATGCAACTCTCAAGTCCAAAGCTACTATCAATCACTATCCATGAATACTATTCCCTATTTCCTCATTATGGCCATCAAGAGTATTACTATTACCCAACCATACTAGGAAAAAATATTTATGGGAGATTCTAGCATTGTTGAGTTGTTCATACATAGTTCATCTTCTTTGCTACTGTTCTCTTTTGTCATTTCACATTTATGATGTTCATTGTCCTTAAACCCATTTCATAACTCTACCTTCATTATAAACTTTCAAGGTGATTGTGTTGGAGTTGCAAGGTTATAAATGATTGTCCTTTTCACCTTATGAGGGCTAAGCATCATAACATAAATATTGTCCATTAAAATACATTTGCACAGTCCTTTTAAAGAAACCCTATGGCTACCATTACTTTTGTTTTAAGGTGATTGTGTTGGAGTTCTTTGGTTTGGCCTTTCTCAACCTTTATGATAGTAATAGATTTCCCCCTTATGACTATCCTTTCCTCTTCACATCTTCAATCCAATTGTACTCTCCTTCATGATTTCCCTTATCACTCTCTTGTCCTTTGAACCCTCGTCTTGCATTTTCATCATTGTTTGATGGAGAATTTTTTTGACTTCAAGGAAAAACTTTTATTTCATTTGACTATTGTCCTTGTTTGAAGTTGCAAATGATGAACCATTGGTTGAAAATCATGGGAAAACACATGAAAATAATTATGGTTTAACTGAGAGTCATACATGTAGATAGGTACAGGGATAACACATGATCCCTTTTGATCCAAAAAACTATTTGTGGTGTTTACTTCGTAGCTAATGATGGTGTCACAATTCCATTTTATTATTGCTTCCCTTTGTATCTTAATGTATAATACTAGAGTTCATAACTTCCATATTATTCAATGAGTTTTGTATTGAAACTTGGAGCAAAGAACTATGTTGTATCTACATCTTTAAGCCTCTTTGATCTACCTTTTTCCTTCTATGCCTTCATTCACCTCTGTGATTTCACAGTCCATTTACTATGCCATTAAACTCTACCCTCTCATGGTGATTATTTATTTTCCATCAAGTCTACCCATATATTCCCTCTTTTTCAATATCAAAATTTCTTTCTTTTCTTTGATTGCTCTTTATCTTTGCATTTTTCCTCTATCAACAACTTCATGGAGCCTTTTTCTTCTCTTAACTATTGCTAACTTTGAGATTACTATCATGCTTTGTGATGCAAATGATGTAGGAGCATCTAGGGTGTAGCAGAAGTCTTGCATCAACCAAAAACAAAAGTGGTGTTTTTTTTGAATAAGGGCTAGTTGATTTGAGTTGTTAAGTATGGAGATTTCCAGAAGTTCAGGCTTTGGGCCTTAGAATTATCTCTTATCACTTGCCAAAGAAGTTAGACTTAGTCATTTTCTACACAGTCTTGTCAGACTTTGGATATCGAGCTTCACAATTAAGGCTTAGGCTTTAACCAATTGTTAAGTGGTAAAGGGTAAGGAGGAACTCTTGGCCTTGACAATATGTTAAAAGGTTTCAGATTTCGCGGTTTGAGATTGTGCCTTGAGTTATTTATTGTGTTTAAGGTATGAAGTATGAGGGAAGGGCGATCCTCGACCATCGACAAGTTTGACTCCCAT
This sequence comes from Sequoia sempervirens, assembly GCA_007258455.2. Classification (NCBI taxonomy): domain Eukaryota; kingdom Viridiplantae; phylum Streptophyta; class Pinopsida; order Cupressales; family Cupressaceae; genus Sequoia; species Sequoia sempervirens. Next base: position 12,343 of record VDFB02324346.1, on the reverse strand, counting down.
CATTTCACCAAAATGAATTTTGACTTGGTTTGAATGGCATGGGTTTGTGGTGTCTTGACATGTGGCAAGAGATGGTTGGATGGATTGATTCACATCTCTGTTGTGAATAAAAAAGGTGCAATTTTCAATGGTTTATTTTGGCACGATTTGGATGTTCATGTGAAGAGAGGAAAACAAATTTTGTCAATAGATTTGGATGAATGAAAATGAGGAAAAAACTCCAACTCATTCTTTTTGTTGATTGGAGAGGCGATACTATGACAATGTATTAAATCTAGACAAGGTCGTGGTTTCTCCCTAGTGAAGATTCCTAGAGATAAAGTTGATTAGGAGAAATGGGAATGTAGAGGGTTGACTTTTAGGGTTAGATTTTGGAGGCTTGGTTGACTTGGAAATGATATATGTTGAGGCAGTTGAGGCTATGAATCGGATTAACATTATTCTGATTGATGTAATTGGAAATCCCAATAATGGTTATTTGACATGTTGAAATTCATTTCAAGAAATAAATAGACAATATCTGATCTCCTTGCATATGTTGTGTTGTTTTTACATTTGTTATTATACTTTTTAGATTGTAAGGGTTGTACCCCTTCATCAAGTGGTATCAGAGTAGGTTTTACGATGTGTGTAATGGATCACCAAGTGTGAGGTAGTTGCAATAGGATTGGTGGTTGTGGCCCTATAGGAAAAGATGCCTCCATGAAGAAATCAAAGTGGAAGAAATGTTGGAATACTAGAAGAGGGTTTTAAAGCCCTCCTGAGACAAGTTCAAGCACTGCAAGAGGTTCTGCATAGAGGAATTGATGTTAGCAGAAGAGAAGAAAGTGAAGATGAGGAAGAAGAAGAACAGTTTGAGGAAGAAGAGATACCAACTAGAGATCTTAAAGAGGATAGGATTTTTAGGGTCATTTCGTTGAAAGGCGAAGATTGATGTTACTACATTTTGGAAAGTTGACTGATTGGATCAATGATATGGAATAATTTGAGTATGAGGAGGTGGAAGATCCTGTGAGGGTCAAATTTGCAAAATCCAAGATGAAAGGTCATGCCAATATATGGTGGAAAGAGGTCCAGTTGGAAAGAAACCGAAGAGGAAAAGAGAAAATAACAAGATAAAGAGACAGTTCATTCCTATGGACTATGAGCAA
>VDFB02324346.1:0-11172 GCA_007258455.2 Sequoia sempervirens | reverse complement strand
TATTCAATGTATGGGATGTAGTAGTGGATGTGGAAGTGGATTGAGTGAGTGTGATGCTAGTAAGACTAATGGTGGGTAATGAAAGAGGCAAGGAAGCGTGGTAAATCCTATAGGTAATAAAAGACTTTTTATTGAAAACCATGATAAGAAAAGTATAATAATGAAGACTTTTGACTGTCCTTAATAAATTTTGACTGTCCTATTTGATTTGCTTTTTGTTATGCCTTCCATGTCCTCTATTAATTCTTGACTGTTCCTAAGTTTTGTTGTTTCAAAAACCCTCATAATTGTGGCTCTTTGCATGGTTTATCATTTGATGATCTAGGACTGTCACATGCTATTAAATGGCTTTGCTTTGTGATTGTTTTTTCATAAGAGGTTGATGCTCTTTATGCATAGTCTTACTGTCATTCTTTTGAGAGTCATAAGGATTTTTACATGCATATGGATTGTCCTCTTTCTTGTGCAATGGAAGCTCCTTTTAATGTTGCTCATTATCATTTATGACTATCCTCTTTCTTGTGTAATGGAAGCTCCTTTTAATGCTGCTCATTATCATTTATGACTATCCTCTTTCTTGTGCAAAGGAAGCTCCTTTTAATGTTGCTCATTATCATTTATGATTGTCCTCTTTCTTGTGCAATGGAAAGTCCTTTTAATGTTGCTCATTATCATTTATGATTTTCCTCTTTCTTGTGCAATGGAAGGTCCTTTTAATGCTGCTTATTATCATTTATGAATGTCCTCTTTCTTGTGCAATGGAAGCCCCTTTTAATGCTACTCGTTATAATTTATGACTGTCCTCTTTCTTGCACAATAAAAGCTCCTTTTAATTCTGCCCCTTCTAGACTATCATTAAATCCTTTGATAGTGATTAGCATGGATGTTATTATAATGACTGTCCATTTCTTTTACAAACTGCCTCTTTGAATGAATTGCCTTCACTTGTTGATGGAGTCACTTTCATAGTTTAAAATTCTAACACTATTGTAATTTGTTGAGATGACTACTCTTTACTTTTCATTTCATGGCCTTCAAACTTAGCTCTTAACAATACAACATTCCTTAAATACATTTTTGTCATCCTTGCAGTGAACTTGAAAGCTCTTCATGACCATATTGAGACCTTTGAATCTCATGCAACTCTCAAGTCCAAAGCTACTATCAATCACTATCCATGAATACTATTCCCTATTTCCTCATTATGGCCATCAAGAGTATTACTATTACCCAACCATACTAGGAAAAAATATTTATGGGAGATTCTAGCATTGTTGAGTTGTTCATACATAGTTCATCTTCTTTGCTACTGTTCTCTTTTGTCATTTCACATTTATGATGTTCATTGTCCTTAAACCCATTTCATAACTCTACCTTCATTATAAACTTTCAAGGTGATTGTGTTGGAGTTGCAAGGTTATAAATGATTGTCCTTTTCACCTTATGAGGGCTAAGCATCATAACATAAATATTGTCCATTAAAATACATTTGCACAGTCCTTTTAAAGAAACCCTATGGCTACCATTACTTTTGTTTTAAGGTGATTGTGTTGGAGTTCTTTGGTTTGGCCTTTCTCAACCTTTATGATAGTAATAGATTTCCCCCTTATGACTATCCTTTCCTCTTCACATCTTCAATCCAATTGTACTCTCCTTCATGATTTCCCTTATCACTCTCTTGTCCTTTGAACCCTCGTCTTGCATTTTCATCATTGTTTGATGGAGAATTTTTTTGACTTCAAGGAAAAACTTTTATTTCATTTGACTATTGTCCTTGTTTGAAGTTGCAAATGATGAACCATTGGTTGAAAATCATGGGAAAACACATGAAAATAATTATGGTTTAACTGAGAGTCATACATGTAGATAGGTACAGGGATAACACATGATCCCTTTTGATCCAAAAAACTATTTGTGGTGTTTACTTCGTAGCTAATGATGGTGTCACAATTCCATTTTATTATTGCTTCCCTTTGTATCTTAATGTATAATACTAGAGTTCATAACTTCCATATTATTCAATGAGTTTTGTATTGAAACTTGGAGCAAAGAACTATGTTGTATCTACATCTTTAAGCCTCTTTGATCTACCTTTTTCCTTCTATGCCTTCATTCACCTCTGTGATTTCACAGTCCATTTACTATGCCATTAAACTCTACCCTCTCATGGTGATTATTTATTTTCCATCAAGTCTACCCATATATTCCCTCTTTTTCAATATCAAAATTTCTTTCTTTTCTTTGATTGCTCTTTATCTTTGCATTTTTCCTCTATCAACAACTTCATGGAGCCTTTTTCTTCTCTTAACTATTGCTAACTTTGAGATTACTATCATGCTTTGTGATGCAAATGATGTAGGAGCATCTAGGGTGTAGCAGAAGTCTTGCATCAACCAAAAACAAAAGTGGTGTTTTTTTTGAATAAGGGCTAGTTGATTTGAGTTGTTAAGTATGGAGATTTCCAGAAGTTCAGGCTTTGGGCCTTAGAATTATCTCTTATCACTTGCCAAAGAAGTTAGACTTAGTCATTTTCTACACAGTCTTGTCAGACTTTGGATATCGAGCTTCACAATTAAGGCTTAGGCTTTAACCAATTGTTAAGTGGTAAAGGGTAAGGAGGAACTCTTGGCCTTGACAATATGTTAAAAGGTTTCAGATTTCGCGGTTTGAGATTGTGCCTTGAGTTATTTATTGTGTTTAAGGTATGAAGTATGAGGGAAGGGCGATCCTCGACCATCGACAAGTTTGACTCCCATCATTTCACCAAAATGAATTTTGACTTGGTTTGAATGGCATGGGTTTGTGGTGTCTTGACATGTGGCAAGAGATGGTTGGATGGATTGATTCACATCTCTGTTGTGAATAAAAAAGGTGCAAATTTCAATGGTTTATTTTGGCATGATTTGGATGTTCATGTGAAGAGAGGAAAACAAAATTTTCAATAGATTTGGATGAATGAAAATGAGGAAACAACTCCAACTTGTTCTTATTGCTAATTGGATTCAGAGGCAGTACTATGATAATGCATTAAATCTAGACAAGGTCATGGTTTCTCCCTAGTGAAGATTCTTGAGAGATAAAATTTGATTAGAATGAGAATGTAAGGGTTGGCTTTTGGGGTTGGATTTTGGAGGCTTGGTTGACTTGGAAATGATATGTGTTAATAGCAGATTGAGGCTATGAATTAGATTGACATATTGTAGATTGATGTAATTGTAATTCCCATGTGGTTATTTGACATGTTGTAATCCCATTTTTAGAAATAAATAGAAAATCTCAGTCTCCTTGCACATGTTGTGCTATTTTTTCTGTTGTTATTATGCTTTTTAGATTGTAAGGGTTGTACCCCCTTCATCAAGTGGTATCATAGTAGGTTTTCCTAAGTGTGTAATAGATCGCCAAGTGTGAGCCAGTTGCAAGAAGATTTGTGGTTGTGGGCCTGTAAGAAAATATTCCTCCATGAAGAAATCAAGGTGGAAAAAATGTTGGAATACCAAAAGAGGGTTTTAGAGCCCTCCAGAGACAAGTTAAAGCATTGCAAGAGGATCTACATAGAGGAATTGATATTAGAAGAAGAGAAGAAAGTGAAGATGAGGAAGAAGAAGAACAGTTTGAGGAAGAAGAGGTACCAGCTAGAGATCTTGAAGAGGATAGGATTTTTAGGGTCATTTCCAAGATTGGAAAGAGATTGAAGATTGATGTTACTACATTTTTTGGAAGCCTTAAAATCTAAGAGTTTATCAATTAGATCAATGATATGGAGGAGTATTTTGAGCATACAGGGAAGTGAGTGTTAAAAGCTCTCAAAAGCCTTGAGGCTAAATGCCTCAGAGGCTACCAATCTCTTAATATGTTTTAGGGTAATAGAACAAGGTCAAAGAGAACTCAACCTTCTACTCTTTGGGGTGCTGCTTCAAGCCCAAGTGGGTGTACCTTTTGAATTGAGCAGGCTTATCTTATGATTATCCCTCTGAATTGCTTTGTCCACAATGGCAGATAACAGTGAACAAAATGAAAGCAAACTTGATAGCAATAGTAAAAGCAGTTTTCTAATCTAACTCCTAAAATGATTAATAAGCAGATGTAAAGAGATTGAGTGAATTCAAATAATGGAATGGAAGAGACCAGTGCCTTGTTGGGTATGTAGAGTCAAATGAAATAGAAATGGGCAACTTATTTGGCAAAAAATCAAATTGTAGGCATATGATCTATTCATAACTTGTATGAACAATGCAAGTTTATGATTACTAAGCTATACTTTAAGAATCCAGATGAATTCCCCCTGATTACTATGATCAACATAAAGGATTTAATCCCTACTTGAGAGAACCAGTCAATTAATCACACAGATACAACAAATGTGTACTGATAAACTGAGAATAAACTTGTTATTTCAATTTAAACAACCAGAAAGAATCAACTTGGAGACAGCTTTAGCAATGCTTTTCAATAAATTCAACATACAATTGATACCAAAAACAACCTGCCACACCAGCTGATTTTCATTGAAACCACCATTTGAAATCATGCACATAGTCTCTGGAAAGAGAAAATTATCCTGTTGTAGCCATGCCTAATCTATCTATCTGTGATCTAAAAATCTAATGATGATCAATTACAATCCAGGATGCATATAAATACACCAGCACTAGAAATCATATCGTTTCAAGTTCATGTTGGCCCAACACCAAATTCGGGCTCTAATCGAGTTGGCAAGCAACAGTCATTCAAGCAAAAACATGTCAGCCCTGATATTTAATTTTTTTTATCACCAGTGAGATAGTCAGCGAGTCATAGATCATTGTCCTGCCAAAGGCAATTCACTCATTACATCCCTTGTGCTTGTTCACATGTTCCCCGTGCATCGCCATAACAAACTGTTCGCTACTCTGAAGTCACTAAGTATCCATTTGTCTTCCTTATGTTTTGGTATACCCCTATGATATTGGTGAGATGTCATACAGATAACAAAATGTTATATCGAAATGTGATTCTTCACATGCTTTCATTTGTTGAGACACCAGGTATTTCTCACCAATGAGCTCTTTTGGTCTTGATCATAGTCGCCGTAACATTCTGTCATCGGCAAGACCACCTACAGATTATAGAGTTATACTGAAAACCTTAATGTATTTTGAGTTGCCGTGACAAAGGGAAAGTCTATCGAAAAGAACACATGTTTTAACCACTATCGCTATAACCACACAACTTCAAAGAGACCTCATGTAGACTGCTCATCGCTTTACCGAAAGCTTCCATCACATTATTTCCCAGTCACCGAGACAAGGCAACATCTATGCTGACAAAGATCCACAGTCGCCATAATATCCAACCTTCGGTGAGATGTCATGTAGAGAACTCCTTGCTTCACCAAAAGTCACCCGAGATCGTTCGTGTTCGTCAAGACAAAATAAAATTCTCTCTGAAAGCCACATGTAGAAATCATTAAAGCCCTGTCGGTGAGACATACTGAATTCGCTATGAGATGTCATCGAAACCCCCAGACTCTTGCCGAAATAGCATCCATTTACATTGTCGGTCGGTGAAACAACACAAAGTCGTTATAACCCTTCACTGAAGTCCATGTCTAGCCGAAACGAACATTGAAGCATATAAGTCGGCAAGACCCAAAAACATTCGCCAAGATGCAATGCCGAAAACTCCAAGCTTTGTCAATATGTGTATCATCCCAATCGCCGAAAAAAAACCAAGGTCTCGCCGACAACCACCTGTAAGTAAGATCCAGTCTCTATGACAAATGATAAGTCTTGCTGATAGGCAATATAGACTTATGCAAGCAAAAAACGCTCAATGGGTTGGGGAGACAATAGAAGACCTATGCCGATAGGCACCAAAAGGTGGAAAATGCAAGACCCAAAGGATTCAAAGGGACAATATGGCAAAACATAGATGAAATATGCACATGATAGGACTAGATATGGAAGTTTATAGGTGAAATCATATGTAAAAACATCAAATTTTTACAGTTCTAACAAGATGAGTGGGTTATAGATAGTGGATGCTCACATCATATGACTGGTGACAAAAGCAAATTTGTAAGTTTAGAGAAATATGATGATGGGGTTGTAATATTTGGAGATAGCAATTCTTGTGTGATTCGTGGCAAAGGATCTATTTGTCTTGGTAGAAATAATAACACTAATGATGCACTTTATGTTGAAGGCTTAAAGCACAACTTGTTGAGTGTTGGACAGATGGTGGACAAGGGTTATGATCTCCAGTTTAAGGATGGAAGATGCAAGATACTTGAAAGCTCTAGAAATGTAATTACTTCAGGTAAATAGAAAAAAGGTAATATTTTTCACCTGAGTGTTGTTGATGAAAGTTGTTTATTTGCTCGAGTAGATGAAAGCTAGTTGTGGCATAAAAGGTTGTGTCATGTGAATTTTGATAAGATTTTCAAAGCAAGTTCCACTCAAGCAGTAAGAGATCTATCTAAGCTAGTGAATCTTGCTAACACAATATGCAAGGAATGTTAGATGGGAAAACATATAAGAGTTTCTTTTCGAAGAAAACAACATCATTCTAATGGAATACTGGAGTTGGTGCATACTGATTTGTGCGGTCCCTCTAGAGTCAGAAGTCTACAAGGAGAAAGGTACTTTATGTTGCTTATTGATGATTACTCTATAATGATATAGGTTGCCTTCTTAAGAGAAAAATGTGAAGCATTAGAGAAGTTCAAAAGTTTTAAAGCTATGTCAGAGAATGAGACAAGTCTGAAAATAAAATGCCTAAGGTCACATAGAGGTGGTGAGTTCACTTCTTGAGAGTTCCATTCTTTATGTGAAGAGCATGGAATCAAAAGATAGTTATCTGCTCCCCAAACCCCTCAACATAATGGAGTTGTTGAGAGAAAGAACATAACAATTTTGGATGCTGCTAGAACAATGATGATAGAAGGAAATGTGTGTCACATCTATTGGAGAGAAGCTGTAAACATTGCATGTGTACACTTTAAACTAGTTAAATGTCAATGGTATCTCTGGTAAGACTCCTTTTGAGCTATGGTTTTGTTATAAGCTTATTGTTAAATATTTTAAGATCTTTGGAAGCAAATGTTACATTAAGAGAGATGCGGACATAGGAAAGTTTGATGCAAGGAGCGATGAAGGAATATTTCTAGGTTACTCTACTAAAAACAAGGCTTGTTGGTGCTACAATAAAAGATTGAGGAAAATGGTTGAAAGTGAAAATGTGTGAGTTGATGAGGACTTTACTAGATCCTCCAGATACTATGGATATGATTATGATGACCAACAAGATAGTACAAACAAAGGGAAGAATGCTCAAACAAAGAATCAAGTTCAAAGTGTTCTGGTAAATCAAGAAAGTCAGGAAGAAGAGACAAGTGGAAGTGTAGAAGAAAGAACATAAGAACCAAAAGTGCAAGAAAATCCTAAAGTTCCAAGGTATGTATGGTTAAATCATTCTGAAAATCAAATTATAGGTGACAATGTTGGCAAAACAAAGACATACAACTGAGAGGGGGGGTGAATCAGTTGTCACAAAATAATAAAATTTTCAAACTTTACTTAACTTAATCTCAGACATAATGAATAAGCAATTAACCATAAAAAATTAACACATCAGAGAGACAAAGAACACCAAGATCTTTTTTACGTGGAAACCCTGTTAGGGGAAAAACCACGGTAGATGTTAGTCCACAATATTATACCTTGTCAAAAGTATAATGAAAATAATAAAGGGGAATGCACATGCCTTCAGGCACACTGCCTAGAGCTCACTGCTTAATTACAAAAGGGGCTCACTACCCAACAATACAAAATAGGATTAAATATGGAGGGTATGAATTGAAAGAAATAGCTTCTGCACAAGCCTGATTATAGTTCCAATTAAGCACAAAAAAATCCTTCACTTTTCACTCTGCACAAGAATGAATAGATCAATGTTCACACACTTGCACTCTATCTGGCTTTTCTTACACACACACTATCGCACATACTCCCTCAAACTTCACTCAAACAATCGCTCTTATATATCCACATCATGGACTACATTAGCAACTTAGTTAGCCAGAAAAATAAAACATATTTACAATGTCGGCCCAAATTTACAATTAAATTTTCAATGTGGATTTAAACACTGTCGACCAATATAATGATGCAACCCAAAACAATACTCATGAGCATGCCAAATATTCAAATTTTACTTTTCAAGTATCCACAACATGTTACCACCATCATGTCGGCCAAGAACATGAAAACCCAAACATGCACAAGAAAAATCTTCAACTATGAGCACACCGATCAATGTAGATGTAGAAGAATGATAGAGAATGATCTAGAAGCATCCAAGAACACCAAGAACTGACAGAGAAGCATCCACAACAACTAAGATTATCAGAATCACACAATCTTCACTTAGGAATGCTAACAAAGACCACGTAAATAGTATCAGACCACAACACAATCAAATCTTCACACGGACCTCTAAAAATTTTGGTAGATGATCTAGATACTCTAAAAAATAAACCCTTTAGTCCACAACAGTTGATCTCCAACGTATAGAACAAGACACCTTCATGACCGTCATAGTTCCATTGGCAACATGCAACTCTATAACTCTTCCTTTCACAATTTTCTCAATATCCTCAACATATACAACCTTCAATACAATGATGCTAATAGTGTTGACATCAATAACAACCACATATCAAAAACACACCCACAACATCCAACAATCTACCCCTTTGGTGTTGATGGCAACACATGATGTGAAAAATACCATCAACACAACTACACTAACTCCCCCTTAGATTTTGACTCCTCTTCTCAACTACTTCTATTCCCAAAAGAATTTTTTACATTACTCTTCTCCCCCTTTGACATCAATGGAAAAGGTAACCATTACCTTTCTATATACATTCTCTAAACCACATATCTACACATCTGACTACTCCCCATGAGTAGCAGCCACAGAGACATCAATTTGGATTAGAATATAGCAATGAAGCTCAAAAATTGATGCAAGTATATGCATATTTTAGTTCTTATCAGGAGGGGTAGTCACCCCTAACATTCCTCTGAGATACTCAAAAGTATCCTTCAACAATGGCTTAGTAAAGATGTATGCAATCTATTCTTTGGTAGGCACATACTCCAATTTGACTTCTTTCTCATTCACTTTCTCTCTCAAGAAGTAAAACTTGATTGATATATGTTTAGTCTTAGAGTGTAGTACCAGATTCCTTGAAATATTTATTGCACTTGAATTGTCACAATATATGGCAATAGGTTCCTGATATACCACCCTGATATCTTTCAACATCTATTTCATCCATATCACTTGAGTACAATTATTAGCAGCAATAATATATTTTGCTTCAGCAGTAGATAGAGAAATTGAATTCTACTTTTTGCTCAACCAGGACACCAACTTCTTCCCTAGGAAGAAAGCATTATTACTAGTACTTTTCCTGTCATCTACATCTCCAGCCCAATCCGCATCAGTATATGCACTCAAAGTGAGATCATCATCCTTTGGATACCAAAGTCCAAAGTCAATTGTTCCTTTCAAATATATAAATATTCTCTTAACAAGTGCATGTGATTCTTTTTTGGATCAACCTAAAATCTATGACCATACATCGACATTCCCTTAATGTCTAGTCTAGCACGAGTTAAGTAAGGAGAAATCCCACCAATGTTGACACATCTAGTTTGATTTTCCTTAGGAGAATCATCATTTTGTGTTTGCTTGCATCCGGTCACCATGGGAGTACCAACAGGCTTTAATTCTTCCATCCCAAATTTCTTCAGTATCTCTTTCACATATTTGGACTGAGATATGAAAATTCCCTTGACTAATTGGGTAACTTGCAATCCCAAAAAGAACTTCATCTCTCCAATCATATTTATCTCAAATTCACTCTTCATTTCATCAACAAACTTCATACATAGATTATCATCTCCTCCAAAAATAATGTCATCAACAAAAACTTCTATAATTAACTCTTTATCATGATCCAACTTGAAGTATAAATTGCTATCAATAATACCTTTATTGAATCCAAGCTTCAATAAGTATTTGTATAATCTAGCATACTAGGCTCTGGGGGCTTGCTTGAGTCCATAAAAATCTTTCTTTAATTGACAAACCATGTCTTCCTTATCAGTCAATTGAAATCCATGAGGCTATTCAATATATACTTCTTCTAGCTCACCATTTAGAAAAGCTGACTTCATGTCTATTTGATAGACTTTATATTTGTTGTATGCAACATAAGCAAGAAATAATATTACAGCTTCAATTCTAGCAATGGGGGCAAAATTTTCTTCAAAATCATCACCTTCCATTTGAGAATACCCTTTACATACCATTCTTGCTTTATTCTGGACCACTTCACCTTGTTCATTTAGCTTATTTTGAAAGACCCATTTCGTACCAATTACATTTTTATCTTTGGGTCTGGGTGTGATAGGGAAAAAATACTTTTTAGAATATGAGCAACAAACAAAAGAGTGCAAATAACAAATATAAACACCCTACACCTCAAGATTATCCTAGTTGGATTCAAAACAAAATAAAAACAACAAATAGAGTGGATTCACCTTGTCTTGAATCGATCCTTTGGTTGGCCCTTTGATCTTTGATGTTGTATTCTCCTTTGGTGGCAAGATATGCAAGCTATGAGATGAGATGAAGATGGAAAAAGAGTGAAAATGGATGCAAGTATGAGAATTTGGCTAAGTATGGCTCAAGAGAAAATTTTGCAAGAGTTTGGCTAACATGAATTATCTCCCCCCAAAATGAGAGAAAAAAAGGGTATTTATTGAGATTTTGGAATTCTCTAGAGAAATGAACGGTTGAGATTGAGCCACCAAGATCAAGATGTAGTGCTAAGGTGAGTTGAGAACTCACAAGCCCTCACATCTTGACACGTGACATGTGAAGTGGCTTGAAAAGTATGATGTGTATATGAGTTGGAAGGAGAGTACATGACATGGAGGTAGTACATATTACCTTGGGATTGGGACAAGATCTCCTCATAAAGGAGGTCCTTGTCCCCATGTGGGTGAGAGGACATGTGAGGAATTAAAAATTCCTCAAATATCCTCATGGGGATGAGAAAATAAATTTTAAATTCCAAGCAATGCATAGGGGGATTAAATGTGAATTCAAAATTCA
>VDFB02324345.1:26130-89447 GCA_007258455.2 Sequoia sempervirens | reverse complement strand
TAATAGGGAACCATCTCTTCTCTACATCCCTAGGTGAATCAACGAGAACATTGTAGCAGGTGTTCTTGTTGATCTAACATCTCAAGTGAATATCATAACTGGGGAGATCATGCTAATTAACTTTCTACATAAAGATGGGTACGATGCACTTGTGAGCACCATCCGCATGCACAACAGACTTTCCATACCTCCTAATGGTTGTATTGTTTTATCAATTCTCATTGGACCTGAATCCATAATTTTTTTGTTCGATATAAAATCCTAGGGTCTGAACTCTTTAGAGTGAAGCTGGGTATCCCCTAGTTAGTACATATGAACGCAGTTCCCTTGGTTGTGCATAAGTATTTGAAATTCATGCATGAGGGTTTCATACAAGTGATCCATGACACTAGCTATAAATCGTTGGTTGAACGTGGTAGTTATTCCTTAGATTACTTTTGGCCTACACCTGTTGATCCTCTTCTTCCTAGAAAGGACCTCTTGTACCAGAATTATCAAAAGTAAAAGGGAACTTAACGCCGAGAGTGAGATACCCTCCATTGCCTTATGCTGTGTCACATAAGGTTTTCTTAAAAGCTGACAATGATGCTGCTAAGGCACATAGAAGGGAAGAAGAGAAGCGTTGTTGAGATCCTTCTTCTTCCTCTTTCGCTATTCATCCTAATGTTCCCTCTCACCCCGCTATGGTGCCATCAAAATTTGTTTCTCATTTGCGAGAGAATCCTATGGTGCCCTCTTGGCGAAAGCCTAAGTGTCCCGCATTCGAGATTCCTATTCTATCCATGGAGCCTAGGCCCGTTCGATATGGAAAAAAGAAAGGTCCCCATGGGGAATCCTCTATGCCCCAACTTTCGTGGTCTCCTACTGCTCCTACTCCAAAAGTAGTAAATGGGAAGAGGCCCACTACCAAGGCACTAGAACTGACTCCCCTTATTATTTCTCAACCTACTCTTCTTGTTCTCATTCAGGAGCCTATCCCTCCACTGGAAATAGTTGTGGTGGACACTCCCATGGCGAGGCAAGAGTCTTCTGCTCCTTTGCAACCTCTAGTCTCTAGCTCGAAGAGTCGTAAAAACCTCCTTGCTCGTGAATGCAAGCGTCGGCGAAATACTATCATGGTTGAGCAGGCTGCCTTGTAGAGGAAGGAAGAGGAGATGACCACCCCTGCTTTAGGGCCTCCTACTGCGTCCTCCTCTCTCCTCCCCTCTATTTCCATTCAACCAAGCTTTGTATCGCTCCTGGCCCCTATTGTGAGTGCGCCTGACTCCAAAAAGGTGCAGGTGTTCATCGCTCCTTTAGTTGAGTTGTCCTTGTTGATGTCCCTCTCAGATGTTCCACCTTTTTCAAAACTCATGGATATGTCAAATACTTTGGTGGTATCTATTGTGGTTTTCTCTTCCCCTTCTTCCTTCGTGCCTCTTTCCTTGTTTGCGGGGAGTTCTCATCCCCCAACAAAGAAAAATATGGAGGATGGTCCTTCTAGCAATGGAGGGCGTAAGAGGAGACCGCCCTCTCCAAAGGGTGGTCTTGCGTTGGCCTATTTTTTCTTAGTGATGGAACCAACCCCTAAGTTCGTCACCGCTCCTGAGTCACTTAGTGAGCCTAGTGGTAAATCTCAAGCACAACCCTCTCCATTCATTGAGGTACGACATGGAACTCCAGTGAAGTACATGTTTAACTCTCTAGATGAAGTTCTGGCCTTGTCAACAATCTTCATGAAATCACTAACCATATCTCCACAAGAGCCTAATGGAGGAGACTTTGCAGGGCCTTCTTCCTTAGACCTTGTTGCGGGAGGTCAAAAGATCCTCCTATTAATATTCCACCAATGTAGGCTCATCCCCTTTCCCCTTATGATGATCTAGAATGGGAAGCGAATGACCTCCTGGTCGATGAGTGTTAGGGGGAGGCCTCTTCTTTATCTTTAGATTAGAAGTATGTGCGTTTTGATGTGTTCCCATGTACCTGTGCTATGTGTTCTTGGATGACCCTTTTCAACCTTGTTGGTTCTTGGATACAAGAGTGGTTTTTGTGTCGTAAACCTTCTTCTATCTATATCATCATTCTTCCATGTTTCTGATTGATTTTCAGCAAATTGGGAACAATACAAAGAGTTGGGAGTATTTAGGTTTCCCTTCCATATTGACCCAATTTTTTATTTTTAATGTCTTCTCGTGCACACTCTTCACATGGTTTGATATAGTAGGGGGTTGATGACAGCTCATTTATACACTATTATTATATTTATATATTTATGAGCAGTTCTGCTTTATTTCCTATGTCGCTTTGCAGGTGCACTTGTGAAGCTACTCTCTAATTGGACTCAGTGGAGTCTCCTCCTTTGGATTTCCTCCATGAAAGAGATCTTTAGGGATGCCTCCTTGTAGGTCTATGGGCTTGTAAGGCGCTTTCATCTAGGTTTCCTTTATGTGAGAGATCTTGGGGGATACCTTCTTACAGGTCTGTGGGCCTATAAGGCACTTTCATCTAGGTTTCTCCATGAAAGAGATCTTGGGGGATGCCTCCTTGCAAGTATGCAGGTCTGTAAGGTGCTTTCATTTGGGTTTCCTTCATGTGAGAGATCTTGGGGGAAACCTTCTTGCAAGTTTGCGAGCTTGTAAGGCGCTTACTTCATGGGGCTTCCTTCACGTGAGAGATCTTGGAGGTTGCCTCCTTGCAAGTCTACGAGCCTATGAGACACTTTCATCCTACAGGATTTGTCCATTGTTGGTCTGAGGGCCTTCGATGTACCTTGTGCAGCTTCATAGTTTTGCAGGGCTATGAAGTCTTTTGTTCTAGCTTGTGCTTTCGAGCTCACTAGATCATGGTCTGCTTCCTCAATAGGTATACATTCATAACCCTAATAACTCTTTGATTTACTTTATCGAAGCACTCATTAGTATTTATGCTCACTAAAGTGGGGGAAAAATGTATAGGAGCAAATTTTCACCCCTTACGCAAATTCCCCTTTCACATACCTTCACCTTAGAAAATCAAATTTGAAGGAAACATTCCACATCACCCAACTACCTTCCTTCCACTTGGAGTTTGTCTCTTGTGTTGGTGAGAGAATATTTATTGAGGAAGCGTGTGTGATGCACTTACGTCCTTGATGGATTCCTGCATCTGAAGTTGGAAGAGGCGTTACACTTTTAATTGGGGTCAATTTGTAACATCCCTCTTTGACCAACCAACCTTGATTATGGAAAATTCTTCCCTCTTCTCCTTCAAATTCATTCATTCTTCATTCAATCCATCTCTTTTTGGATTCTCAATCACCTCAACTTCATTCTCTTTGCATTCTTCACTCTCAACAACACTTCAACACTCCATTGTAGCAACAACACTCCATCAACTCTGCAAAGTAAGTGTGAAGCAATCCATTAGCAACATGGACTTGGGGTCTTGCGAGACTCCCCTTTCCAAGTCTGTATTCTCCTCCATTGGCTAGTGAGCTTTTGGGTGGCGGTGGTAATGTTTCACTCCTCTCCTTTTTGATTTAATTGAGTAGCACTTTACTTTTTTGCAATGTTTACTGCACCTCTACTTTCTTTACTTCTTTATTACATATTTCTATCTCATTGCTATCTGGCTATCCATGGAGGTGGAAACACCAAAATGGGGGTCTGACTGAGGAAAAAACCTATACAACCCCCACAATTTTCCCCTATTTCTTGTGTGTAGGTGGACGTGCATTTGGAGCTAGTTAGAGAACGTGCATCCTTGTGAGATCATCTTTGTCACCTTAGTTCTCATTTACTTGTTTTATCACTTTAGTTTCTATTTCATGTATCTACTTATTCTATTTTTATCATCAAGATTAGCTAGCTAGGCTATAAGTTTGTTTTTGAATAGTTTGTATTGTGTTCACTATTTTGTGACCATATGGACACTAGCACACTCGAGAGATGCCAACATGCTGTGCTGATGTCACAAAACTATGCTGCCATCCTTGGACAAAGAGTTGTCTGAGGTGTAGTACCGACTTCAAAAATTGGCTCGCCTACCCTAAACTTAAGTTCGGATCTGTAGAGTGATTGAAATAATTTATAATCCTCGTCATTCTTGAACTTTATTTGAAACACCTCTTTAGAATGAGGTAAGTTAGGGCAGCCCTTCGCTCTCGTCTCTCCATGACCTAAAGCCTTGACATGGTTGGTCCCCCTCTCTTACATTTTAAAATATCTAATTTCACTCAAAATATCTAACTTAGAAGGCATTTTTCACCTTTTTGATAATTCATAATTATTCCCAAAGAATATATAAATATATCCTATTCAAGAGATTCCTAAGGCATATATAAATAAATCACACTTCAAATTATTCTTAAGCCATTTATAAGATACCCCACTTTGTTTTTGAAATAGAAACTTATGTAGAAGTTGATAAGCTAACCTCACAGATCCCAATGAACACCTACAAGCGAATAACCTGTCACCAAAGGAGATCAAGAGACACAAGAATGGTGCTCTACAAACATGAACCAAAAATGCATTACCTGAGAAGTGAATAATTACAAAGAGATCAATCCTTAAGAAAGGAAATTGAAATCCTAAAGGTGAGAACCCTAGGGAGAGGATTAAATTAGAATGTGACAAGTGTCAAGATCATAATGAACGAGACGACATGACTAATTTAATAATGAAAAAATAAAGATTCCTAAGTTTAGCTTAAGTGAAATAAAGTAAAGGTGACTTAATTAATTAATCAATATGATTAAAATTATCAAGTAAACAACCTATTATTCTAACACCCCCCTTTAAGATGAACTTAGGGAGAAGCTAAGAAACTAAGGAAAAAATGCATAAAAGCAAAGATGGGTCCCGACAATCAAGGCTAGATGAGGTACCCATGTACAAATGTAAAATATCTCTCACAACAAGAGATAAGGAGAAAACCTCATGGGAAAAACTCCTCTCCAAAAGAAAGAAATACAAGTGAAGGACTAAGAATCCTCCAAACAAGAGTGAAGGAAAAAGAAGTCTCAAATCAAGAAGAAATTGTCCCAAAAGATAGGAATAAAAGATGAACATGGAAAACACCACTGAAGCATGAAGAAGCTGTGAACACTATCGTAGAATGACTATTGAAATGCTAAAAGAAAAACCCTCTCTAAAACAAATGATGATTAGGATCAAGAAGACAAGAATCTGCATGAGTTCCCTCAATGAAACTACTCGAATTTTATGGAAAACCAAGGAAAAACATTTGGAATTCAAAGATATAGATGGAAAAAGTACCAATAGTCTAAAGAGCTGATCAAGTGAAAATGGAAGGTCGCCTCTAGAAATAGGAATGCAAGAGTGTCCATATGGTAAGTGCTCCATCTCACTGAAATGCATGGTAACCATCCACTGCATCTTCCTAGTACATAGGAACAAATAATGTATACATAGCTCACTCCAACGCGAAACCAAGGAAGCATTAGCACCAACAATAGAAACCATAGTTGACAAGAGCTTAATGGTACAAGAATATATTGGTCAAGTTGTCCACAACTAGAACACATGATATCTTCATCTTCTATTTCTCAAGCTTCGGCTACCAACTACATGAGGGAGAGCATCACCCAAGTTTTTTTCGCCAACCATGAACTTAATGCACCCCTTGCACATCTTCCTAACTGGTAAGATGGCCCTACCCTTGAATGAAGAGTTTTGTATGGAAACCCTCTAATATAATTCCTCTTTGAGCATGGTGTTGTGTCCTACATAACTAGAGCTGCCATACACTGGATTCATGCCTAACATGCATGAAACTCCCTACTAGCTATACAATCTTGGCTCACAATGAATTAAAAAAGTGTACACAGTGACATCTACACTTACTTTGGCCCAAGTTTTGATAGATAATAAATAAAATCCACTTTCTATGAAGTGGTGTCATATGTTCACCCACCCCCTCTCTCTACTTGGAAACCCTATGGACCATAAGTAACTCTTGACTAAGTTGACCTCAATATAACATAACAAGATTCCATTCCAAAAAGTGGTGACATGCTTAAGTTGATCTATTTGACCAAATAGGTTAATCCCAACCTCTAGTTTATTCTAACCGAAGGAATAAATTGACTTCCTTCTTCCAAGGAAATATTCAAGTAACTAAGAACTTAGGTTCTCCACTCAAGGATAAACTACCAACATAGGTTTATTCAACATCATATCCTAACAATGATGACATAATACTTCTAGCATGATATTAATCCCTTTGCATTACTAACATCATAACTTATGCAAGTATATATGTAATATACTATAAGATAAATATCATCATAATTCCTTCTAAATAGTTTCACATAATTACGTCATACAAACATGACAATTGTAATAGCTATATACATATATCATTCCACTAAGATTCCTTAACCAACTTATTTCTAGTCTAGCTATATGCACAAGTTCTATTCAACAACTATAATAATCAACAATAATTTACACAAGCACTTGCAATCAATATCAAAACATAGATTCAAAAATATAAAAGAGTAATGGATAAGAATAACTAAGCATGCTTGGAAAATATAGCTTTCCCAAAGAATTTTCAACTCTATGCTCAATTCCAAAGACTCAACTTGTTTCCTTTTCTAACAGAACCTATCTCTAATCTAACCAATCAATCCAAGTGCTCAACTCTCAATAATATTCACTTACAATGAAATCACTCCTCCAAACTCACAAGGAATTACTCTCAAATTCTCACAATTCTCTCACAAAAATAACTTAGCAAAAGAACAATGAATAAATATCAATGATTAGTCACAATAAACAATGATCTAATGAACATAATGAACAACAAAATAAGAAACCATTAACCTCTATTTATACTGATTAAGAGAGAGACTCAAAACTAAAAGATATCTATGAAATTCACCACCTTTCCTTCCCATGCCAACCATGGGTTTTTTTGGTAGAAAAGTTAGCAAATTTATCTCACAATAACTCTCCATAATCTTCCTCTAGTTGCCACGACCCATTGACAATTTATTCCCTTTGATCTGTTGTATATTGACTTAGCATAAAAATCCTTTCTCATAGCGCATGGAGTCCACATACTTCCTAATTTGCTACTTATGCCAGTTGTAGAGTTTTTGCGGCTTACACATGTTGAAATACTCAGTCAAAGCTTTTAATATGGAGCTATGTGTGGGTTTTTCATAGTTCCATTTGCTCTCATATTCCCGTCATGGATTTTTCTATCCTTTTAGATTGCTTATGGCACTTACAATGAAGCTACAGTTTGCACAACAATCATATTACAAATGCACTTCAAAATAGCAACAAACTTCTCTTGTCATCTTGCCATTCACATGGCAGTTTGACTAATTCAATAGATTGGGTCGATGCCATATGCGTGGCATAACATGTAGGCCTTTATGCAACATTTACTTGCTTATCAAATATGATACCATTAACTCTTATACCACATTAAACTTCATGTGCGAGACTTTCAGCTTTAAACACTTCTTATCCATTGCATTATATGTGCGAGTGGCATATTAATATATCATTGCACATATATATATATATATATATATATATTATAATATATATGTATTAATATGCATATTCATAATAATACATTAATCAATTTTAACACATATATTTATATATATTAATATATATGTATATGTATATGTATATATATTACTTAATTAAATACATATATATGTACATATATATTATTTAATTAAATATGCACATATATACTTATATATTAATGTATACCTACATATTAATATTTTAATATATATACATATCGATAGTTATATATAACGTGTGTATATATATGTTTGTATCCATACAAATACACATATGTATGAGGAGTCTATGTATGGGTATACATAGGTATTTCTACCTATGCATGCTCATGCACACATATGCTCATATATATGGGTTATTGTATATATATATCTACATATTTATACATTTATTATATATACATATCCATCTATATATAGTTAAATACACAAAGTATATCTCATGTTTCAATACAAGGATTTAACACTATGACTCAAACCAACTGAACAATTATAGAGGATCAAAGGCAATCACCCAAACATTCCTATTAACACAAAAAGCTATCACCAAGGTTTACTTACCGAATCAAAGCCCAAACTGACTTGACAAAGCTTGTCTAACCCAGGCCGTGAGTGTGTGCATTAACTCAAGCAGGAACATTAGTGGTTTCCATACCAACTTCCTCTCCTAGGTGATACTCTCCCTCTCCTCACTAGAGGGCTCGATTCTTTCCTGCATCCAACTTAGTGCATCATGAACAAAGCTAGTCGATAACATGAAAATCATATTCATTGTATATCATTTACATCATTAAAGTATTTAGAAAGCATTCACAACATAATGCATATTCATTCATTGGAATTCACTAAAACATAATCATGTATTAAACATATTTACTCATAAAAAGTAATAGTAACTGGTAAATACATAATGGGGTGTAACAATTTCCCATAAGGGTAGTTTTAAAATAATAGTGACAATTATGTAACAACCACTTGCCATGAAAAAATAAAAAGTTTTTGAAACAAATAATTGAATTTTCCACTTCCAATTCCTTTTGGATCATTCTAGAACATGTGAGGGATAGTATAAATTATATATAAAGAGGTGGAGAGTATGGTTTTTATCATTGGAGGAGGTGAATTAAAGTGATTATATCTCTAATAAATACAAAAACAAGTTGAATAGTGAAATAATATTGATAAAGGTTGTAATGCACATATGTCCTTGTGTGTTTAAGCAATACACTTTGGTAAAAAAGTAATATCTTCTACCAATCTAGGCTTTTCACCCTTAATAGGCATTCCTAAGATAAATCTTGTTTACTTGTCTATTTGAGCAATAACATCTTTATACATAGTGCAATATGGTTACTAAGATGTATTATTATTTTTAAAGGCAACAATGACACTTGGTTATTGGTGAGGCTCAAGGTTTGTATATTTTTTAGGAGTGAGATTTAACTAGTGAGAATACGGTAATTGTTGAAAGGCTATTGAGTTGGTTAATATCAATGGTGGAGGAGGTTTGTAGATCAAAGAGATACGTATGGTGGCTATGAAGCTTTTTATTTTAGCTATACTAAGAAGCATTAAAGATGGATGAAGCCATATTGGGTGCAATTTGAGTGGTAGTTTATAAAGATGAGTTTTTTACTTTGTCATTCCCTTGCTATTATGGTTCTCCTTACATTTGTAGATTGAAAAATCATTAATAAAATGATATTCTTTTTACAGCAAAAGAAAGTTTTGGGCTTATTGAGGAAGTTGATGAGTTAAATGATTTTAAAAGTTTGGTCCAAGGAGTTTAATAAAATTAGGTAGGAGTTGGGTGAGGTCCAATTCTATAGTAAACTCAGGGTTGAACCCCTAGAATTGCAAATTTATTTGCATTTCTTTTACATCAAATGATCCACGCAAGCTAGCTTATTATATCTTTAAAAAAATGGTCAAAAGGTAAGGTTAAGGAACATGAACTCCACCCAAATGAATAATGAGAT
The DNA here is from genome assembly GCA_007258455.2 of Sequoia sempervirens. NCBI lineage: Eukaryota > Viridiplantae > Streptophyta > Pinopsida > Cupressales > Cupressaceae > Sequoia > Sequoia sempervirens. The sequence goes on along the minus strand of VDFB02324345.1, from coordinate 79,931 downwards.
AGACAAATCTTTAATATAGAAATTAAAGCTATAGGCTTACAAAAAGCATTAGGCTTACAAAAAGCATATTTGTCCACATATGATCTATGTGCCATATTGTAGAACCAATGTTTCCAAACACATGAAATATAACTCTTACCTAGTCCTTGTCACATCCCTGCAGTCGAGGCTAGGCATAGGAAAAAAATTTAATTAATTAATTAAAATGGCATTGGGAACAAGAAAAGAGACTGAGTGAAGGAGTCAAAAAATTATTTAATGAAGCATGGCCTATGATATGGGCCTGTTCGTAGGCATTAAATGGGGAGGACGAAAGGAAATGGTGGGAGCATGCAGGAACCCTTGCCCATATGCAGTGGAATTATGCAAGCCGTGTTTGGAAATATTTAAACCACCATGACCCCTCATTCTATAGATTCAAGATTTTCCTTTAGGAGGAAAATGTAGGGGAAGAGAGTAGAGGAAGGTGTGGTGGAGTGAGAAAAAGAAGGTAATGAGAGAGAGAGATATGCAGAGGAATGCATGGTTAGGTGGAAAGAAAGGCAGTGAAAGTGCATGTGAAAGGGAAAAAAATATTGGAAAATTTGGGGTGGAAGAAAGAGTGAGCATTGAAAAGAAATGGGAAGTAGATAGGATGTGGGGGAATGACCAGGAGGAGTAGGGATTGACAAAATGGATTAGTTTAAAATGCTTTAAAAACTTTGAAGTAATTGCAAGTAGCAAGTGTAATTTCAAATTCCATGGTTTTTTCTCATATCCTTGTTGCACATGCTAAAATGAGAGCTTTGGAATAGGGTATGGATATCCATGAAGGAATAAAGGCTAAAGGAATTTTACATGCATTATTTCAGAGGGAAAAGAGAAGAGAAGTTGAGCATTTGAGAGTTGATTGGAGATAGATTGGAGCCACGTTTGAGAGCTGAGTGTGACTAAGGGGGGGAATTTCTCTAATTTATTTTCCCCCAATCATGAATTCCTATATGGATTCATTAAAAGGATATATAAACTATCAAACAAAACTAGCTAGCAAGAGTAAAAGCTATTTTACACAACATTTGACTGCCTTCTTCCTGTCTAGTCCACCCTCATAGCTAATACCAACATGTACAATGGAAATTGTCTTCATCATCGTCCCTAGAGACTTAGGATCTTTGAAGCCATTATGTCAAAGATTTATCCACTGGGATTATGCTGCTACACTGAATATGTGAACAACTTCTCAATATTTTGGCAATCATATGTATCCCTTTATGTTATAAATAAATTAGAATTAGCATATTGTATGAGAATATAAAAAAATAATACCAAGATGCTTAGTGAGTAAAACTAACATACTTGGTCATTTGAACTTTAGGATATTTATGATAAAAGGATTTGTAAACATATTATAACATATATGAATAGGGGAAAATCATATCTTCACTTAGATGAATTGGGGAACACTTAATATCACTATTTTTCTTAACACTAATATGCAAATGCATGTGTAAATCACTTAGAAGAAATTCTATGGTGGGGACACTTGAATAAATATAGTCATCTAATCTCATTTCCTTAAAATATATTACTTGAAAAATAACACAATGAGTTATGTCATTTTATTGCATGTAGCTCTTTCCTAAGGAGAATTAAGAGGTTAGGATGAGCTATGTGGTATAATTTTATCATCATGGTCACTATTAACAATATTTATCAATTATCAAGTACTTAATCATTAGACTTGTTGTCTTCAATAATCAGTATAAATGAAACCTTGGGATGTTATAGTTGGATTAGGAATGATATTGGCGGTGAGGTTCAATCTCGACATAATTAAATGGGAGTGTCATGATATAGGTTTATTATTGGGATGCAGGGTTGGAATAGTTATAAATACTCCTACAAGTTGTGGTGTTGAGTATTATTTGAGTTCTTCAATTATGACTCCCATATATGGGATGTGTAGTATTTTATTATTAAATGTTTCTCAAATACTTAGAACCATTAAATATGTTTATATGATAAAATTTATCTATGAAACATTCCATGATAATTTTTGCAAATGGGTCAAAGATTCAATTGTTGCAAAGGGATTTTATATGACTACAAGTTACTTATTGACCCTCCCCTCGAATAGAAAACACTCAATATTAAACCTATTTTTATGAATCTTAAATGGAAGTGACTTCCAATGGGTTTGTGTGAACCAAGGTAGATTAGTGTTGTATAATAATCCTAACCCCTATATTGAGAAGAATAACTTGAGGACATTCAATTTGGTTGAGTTTAATGTCCTTAAAGGAAGGTGTTATTGTATTGGTTGTTAAATTATATAGGTTTTCCTAATTGCTGGAAGAGAAACATTGATGAAACCTTGTGTTATGGGAACCCAATGCCTAGGTATCCTTGAGAGACTATGTGAGGAGAACTACATGTGACTTTTCTCCATTTGGAAGTAGAAACATAGGTGGTCCTTGGGAAAAGGATGTCCTAGTGACCTCAAGTTTGTAGGGGCAGTCTAGGGGGGTATGACTCCTAGATGTTGGGATTTTTCCTCAATGGTTTGACCTTTCCTCCACCGTAAGCTTTAATTGAGGCTATAATGAGTATCAAATGGGTATGATTAAGATAAGGGAATTTAATAACTTATATTTAATAGATAACATGCTTCTATTAAACATAATGAAGTAAGGGATTTAACCACTTTATAATGGGTATTTGATTATATGTAAATGTTGGGTAAAGTCCATCAATGTTTGGTAGAGTACATCATGTGATGGTTCCATGTATCTCTTATGTGTCTGTGTAATTTAACTCGATATCTAGATTTCTTTATGTATAGGCCTGTGTATTTGTTGATTGTGATTGAATTCATGTTATATATGATCTGCCCAAGAGTGAACCTCCGAGATATTTGAGCAGTGATAGGAAGTCATTGGACAATTCCAATGACCGATGTCTAGGCTATTGCTATGGATTAGTCAACATTCACCTTGTTCACGGAGGTGAAGGTAGCAGGATACCTTGGTTATGATATTGTCGTAGCTAGAAGGATGTTAAGGTAGTAGAATAACTTCCTACACTAACCTTGAGAGGAGAATAATGCAAAATTTTACAAATCTTTAACAATTACAAAAACTTAAAAAGAAATAAACACAAATATCATGCATACCACAACATAGTGATTTATGTGGGGAAAACCCTTTCAGGAGAAAAACCGCACACTCCAAAAGTTTTCCAATATATTATTTAGAAATTACAAAGATTACAATATACTTGCAGAGCAAGCTTCTCATAGGAGTATCACCACTCAGAGATCCAAAGGCAATACAACCACTATCAGGCTCTTAGAATACATCACAATATATAGCCGTAATACAATACCCTCATGAAATAGGGTTTCCCTCTAGGGAAAGTCAAGATAATAAAATATCAGCCATCAGATCCCCCCCACCCCCAACCCCCCATCCCCCCATCATCGTTGGATAAAAGTACCTTGTGTATCAACAATACCTTATGTAATTGCAAGGTTGAGACACATTTTCTCAACAAATCTCCCACTTTTAGAACACCTTGCAAGGAAAACATAAGGGTGTCATCATCATCTCTTAATTGCTAGGGGATGAAAGGACCATAGTCTTTGAACACCATCTGAACTTCTCTATGCTCACATGTTTAGTTAAAGAATCTACAACATTCATCAAGGTCTCTACCTTAATCAGCTTCACCCTTCCATATTTGACCATATCCCTAACAAAATGATACTTACATCAATATGCTCGGTTCTCGCATGAAAAGTTGGGTTCTTGGCTAGACATATTGCACTCTGATTGTCACAATAAATTGTCACTACACCTTGTTTTATTCCAATATTTGAACACATTATCTTAAGCCAAATGGATTCTTTACAAGCATGAGTAGCTACCATATACTCTACTTTAGTAGTGGGCAAAGCAACCACAACCTGTCACTTATTCATCCAACTAATTGCACGACCAAATAAAGTAAACACATAAGCATAGGTGGATTTTTAGCTATCAACATCACCTGACTAGTCTGAATCCACATAACCATGAATATATAGAGAAATTTCGTCTTCATTCATATTACTATGATAACATAAGGAATAATCTAAGGTACCCCACAAATATCTGAACACCCTTTTAACTGCATCCCAATGAACTCTAATAGGATTAGACATATATTTGGAAAGAACTCCCACTACTTGGGAAATATCTAGTCTAGTACAAACAATAACATACATCAAACTTCCAATTGCACTCTGGTAAGGCACTCTGCTCACTTCTTCCATCTCTGATGGAGATGTTGGACAATCTGAAATAGAAAACTTTGTTCCAATTGAAATAGGAACACACAATGGTCAACAATCTTGCATATCAAACCTCTGTAAAATTTAATTGACATACTTACTTTGGCCAAGCCATAACTTACTATTAATTCTATCTCTTCTAATTTCCATCCCAAGAATGTGTTTAGCTACACCAAGATCTTTCATTTCAAACTTAGCATCAAGTTAAGACTTTAGTTCTGAAATCATACATTTCTCTTTACCAATGAATAACATATCATCAACATATAATGCAATAAATAGGAAACAATCACCATCAGTTTTATAATAAACACAATGATCTAATTTAGAATTCTCAAATCCCAAAATCAATACATATGTATCAAATTTATGGTACCACATCCTAGGACTTTGTTTTAAACCATACAAATATTTCTTCAATTTTCAAACCAATTTACTTTTACCTTTCACCACATAGTGCTCTGGCAGTGTCATATAAATATCCTCCTCCAAATCACCATGAAGGAAAGTAGTTTTCACATTCATTTGCTCAACCTCTAAATCATAAGTAGCAACAATAGAAAGTAAAAAATCTAATGGATGTCATTTATACATGAGAAAATTTCTCACCATAATCAACACCCTCAACTTGAGAGTAACCCTTCACAACCAACCTTGATCTATACTTCTCAATACCTCCATCTGAACCAATATTTTTCTTGAACACCCATTTACAACTAATAGGTTTTCATCCTTAAGGTAATGGTACAAGATCCCATGTATCATTCTTTTTCAAAGATTCTATTTCTTCATCCATAGCAATCTTCCGAGATTCTACATCATTCATACCTAGTGCCTCTTCTACATATCTAGGTTCATCCACGTTAGTATTCAAAGAAAAAAATACATCTCCAATCATCAGGCGATTAGTTTTTAGGTGGTTCTCTATGCCTTATAGACCTACGGACAAGCTGAGTTGGAGGCTCTTCCTCTTCTGAATATCCAAAGATAGATGAGCTCTCCTCAAATTCTTGTCTATCCTTGGGCCTCGATTCAACTTTCTTAGGTGTAGAAGGAAATTGAATCACATCTTCCTTTTTACTTTGTTTTGGCTACAATATAATAGAAGAAGGCTTAGTTTCTCTAAAAATAACACTTCTACTATGTATTACCTTCTATGCAACAAGATCCCAAAGCTTGTATCCTTTCACACCATAACTATATCCGATGAAGATAGATTTCACAACCTTGTTCTCCAACTTTGTTCACTTATCCTTTGGCACATGTGTATATGCCTTGCAACCAAAAACTCTAAGATGTATTAATGAAGTCTTGTGGTCTGACCATGCCTCTATAGGTGTCTTATCAACAAGAGCTGATGTAGGAGACTTGTTAATCAAGTAACAAGGAGTGGCAACAACTTCAGCCCAAAACCTTTGTTCTAGACCAACACCACTCAACATACTCCTATCCTTCTCCATCAGTGTCCTATTCATTCTTTCTGCAACTCCATTATGTTGTGGAGAATACAGAGTTGTCTTCTATCTATGAATACCACAATCTTTACATAATCTATCAAAATCGTTAGAGAAAAATTTACCGCCATTATCAATCCTCAAACATTTTAAATTCCTTAAATTAACTAAAAACTTTAAATTTACTCTTTAGAAAATATACCCATGTCCTTCTACTATAATTATCAATAAATGAAACATAATATGTGGATTTACCAATTGAAGGAACATCTACAAGAACAAATACATCAGAATGAATAAGATCTAATACACCACAAGATTCATGAGAACTTGAGTAAAATTGAATGCGGTTTTATTTTCCATAAATGCAATTCTCACAAAAATCAAATTCAAGATTACAATCAGATAAACCTTCAACAAGGTTTTTATTTTTCAAAGTCCTTAGACCCTTTTCTCCAATGTGCCCAAGTCTCTGGTGCCATAACGTAGTTTTCTTTGTAGGTAACTTTGTCTCAGAAGAAAGAGATCACCCTTGGGTACCCAAAAGCCATGACCATCTACTGAAGGTGAAACTCTCACTTCTTCCACAGACTTGATTTTCATAGAAGCACTATTGCACTCAATAGTGCATGCATCAGGATTATACAATGTGCCATATCTAACACCTCTAGCAATCACCATAGCACCTTTGACCATCTTGCATCTTGCATCACAAAATACTACCTGCACACTTGCATCTATTAGTTCACTCACAAATAACAAATTTTGTGCTAAACTAGGGATATGCAACACACCATTAATCCTTCTTATTCTACCATCAGGAAACCTAATTTTAACTTTACCATGGCCAACAATTTCTAAATGAGAATCATCACCCAAGTACACCTTACCTCCATCAAATTCTTCATATTGAGAAAAGCAATCTCTATTAAAGGTCATATGGAAAGACGCACCTAAGTCAATTAACCATGCATCATTACTTGCACTAGTTGCCAAAGCTACAATGAATGTGTCACCATCTTCCTTCTCAGACTCAAAATTAGAATCAAATTTCTTCTTTTTCTTCTTCTTTTCTTCTTTGTAGTCCTTATGAACATGTACAGGTTTACCATAGTTCTAGCAAATAACTTTGGACTTTCTAGGAGACTTAGATCTCCCCTTGGACTTGGATTTGCCACACTTCTCATTCTTCTTTCCTTTTTCCTTAGGTCTTCCGCGAACATTCAAGGCATCCTTGGAATTGATGGATAGCTTCCTCCTCATCTCTTCAGAAAGAAAAGAACCCACCACATCTTTAGTCTTTAATATAATAGTACTCCCAATAGCCATAATAAGAGAATCCCACGAATCAGGCAAAGAACAAAGCAAGATTTGACATTTCTCTTCCTCATCCATTTTGACACCAACTGATGCCAATTGATCCACCAACATATTAAATGATTCTAGGTGTTCTATAATTCATCCACCCTCTTCCATTCTCAAGGAATACAATCTTCCTTAAGAAAATCCTGTTTACTAAAGATTTGGCTTGATACATCTCACCAAGCTTCTTCCATAGTTTTTGTGTAGAGGTTTCTTCATGGACATTGATTAAAACAAAGTCTACCAAGCACAATCTAATTAGACCCTTGGATTTACAGTCTATAACATCATATTGAGTAGCCTGAGTAGGCCTTGAAAAATCCTCATAAACAACATCCCACAGATCTTGATTTATCCACAAATCCTCCATCTTCAGACCACATTTCAAAATTATTTCTCAAAAATTTATCCACCTCTATTCTCCCTGATGAAATTTCCATCTAAAAATTCCCGCAACAAGATCACAAAGTGTCTTATGCACAAGCTCCCACTCAAATCTAGATTAGTTCAAAAAACCTAACAACCCACAACTGAAACCAAAGGTGATTAGGCTTTGATACCATTTGTAAGGAAACTATGGTAGTAGAACAACTTCCTACACTAACCTTGAGAGGAGAATAATGCAAAATTTTATAGATCTTTAACAGTTACAAAAAATTAAACAAAATTAAACAAAAATATCTTGCATACCTCAACATAGTGATTTACATGGGGAAAACCCTTTCAGGAGAAAAACCCCACACTCCAAAAGCTTCCCAATATATTATTTAGAAATCACAAAGATTACAATATACTTGTAGAGCAAGCTTCTCATAGGAGTATCACCACTCAGAGATCTAGAGGCAACACAACCACTATCAGACTCTCAGAATAGATTGAAAAACACAATTGTAATACAATTCCCTCATAAAATAGGGTTATCTTCTAGTGAAAGTCAAGCTAATAAAATATCGGTCATCGAATATGAGATATAATGATGAATTGTCCAAATTTGCAATAATAAAACAATAATTTAAAATTTTCCTTTTGGGATCGAGGCCCCCAAGCCCCTGCCAAGGCACACTACCCTTGGACCCCAGTTGGGGGGATGATCCCCCCAGACCCCTCATGGGGCGGGAGGGAGTGATCCCTCCCACACCCCCCCGTCGAATAGTACCTTGTGTATCAACAATACCTTATGTAATTACAAGGTTGAGACACATCTCAATAGTAGTGGTTGCACGGTAGGGACCCATTCATGTGGGTAATGGTAATCTGAGGCTAACCGTGTATTGAGAGGGTTCATTGGCTATCATTGATAAGCATAGAAGTGACTGATGCCAAGTGTTACCTGGGATTATGAAGAAGATAGAGAACAATACCACTCTGGTCACAAGGTGATATATGTCAGGAGCTACTTCTTCCTGCATAGACAGACTTGTCGTTGGTTTCCTATAGGGGATTGAAGTTGGAATCCACTGAGTTTGGTAGGTTCACTACTTGGGGAAACCCTTGGGATGGTGGACAGACCCACAGTGTAGTATGGTATGCACTGAATCCCTTCCTAGTTGTTAGACTATATACCTAGCCATGTGGGGTTGAGGATAGTCCTGTTATGTAGTATGGGATGCACTGAATCCTCTTCCCATTTGTCCAATGGTCCTAAATACTAGAGGAAAGGATAGGACCCGTGGTGTAGTGTGCAATGCATCAATACTATTTCTATCTGGGATGCATTATGGACATGTGTATTGATGCCAACCGTGTATTGAGAGGGTTCATTGGATGTCATTGATAAGCACATAAGTGACTGATGCCAAGTGTTACCTGGGATTATGAAGAAGATAGTGAACAATACCACTCTAGTCACAAGGTGATATATGTTGGGAGCTACATCTTCCTGCATGGACAGACTTGTTTTCGGTGTCCTATAGGCGATTCAAGTTGGAATCCATTGAGTTTGGTAGGTTCACTACTTGGGGAAACCCTTGGGATGGTGGACGAACCCACAGTGTAGTATGGTATGCACTGAATCCCTTCCTAGTTGTCAGACTATATACCTAGCCATGTGGGGTTGAGGATAGTCCTATTATGTAGTATGGGATGCACCGAATCCTCTTCCCATTTGTCCAATGGTCCTAAATATTAGAGGAAAGGATAGGACCCGTGGTGTAGTGTGCAATGCATCAATACTATTTCTATTTGGGATGCATTATGGACATGTGTATTGATGCCAACAGTGTATTGAGAGGGTTCATTGGATGTCATTGATAAGCACATAAGTGACTGATGCCAAGTGTTACCTGGGATTATGAAGAAGATAGTGAACAATACCACTCTAGTCACAAGGTGATATATGTTGGGAGCTACATCTTCCTACATGGACAGACTTGTTTTCGGTGTCCTATAGGTGATTCAAGTTGGAATCCATTGAGTTTGGTAGGTTCACTACTTGGGGAAACCCTTGGGATGGTGGATGAACCCACAGTGTAGTATGGGATGCACTGAATCCCCTTCCTAGTTGTCAGACTATATACCTAGCCATGTGGGGTTGAGGATAGTCCTGCTATGTAGTATGGGATGCGCTGAATCCTCTTCCCATTTGTCCAATGGTTCTAAAGACTAGAGGAAAGGATAGGACCCATGGTGTAGTGTGCAATGCATCAATATTCTTTCTATCTGGGATGCATTATGGACATGTGCGTCAGCCATTGCAATGTGCTAGTCAGTCAATCATTGTGATGTGTTAATCAACCATTGTGTATGAAATGCATGTGGAGCTTGCCATTTTGTATGTGATGCAAGTTGGAGCTTGTCACTATGTATTTGTGATACATGTTGGTGCTCGTTACTGTGTATTTGTGATGTACATTGGATCTCGTCATTGTGTATGTGAAGTATGATGGACCTTGACACTATGTATTTGTGATATATGATGGAGCCAGTCATTAATATAAATATGATGTGTATAAGAGCATCATAGTGTACTTGTAATATGCAAATGTGGCAGTTACGATTGCACTTGTGATCTGTGTATGATCTAGTCACTGTTATACTTGTGATTTGTGTATGATCTAGTCACTGTTGCACTTGTGACCTATTTTTGATCTAGTCACTATTGTACTTGTACCGTGTATGAGCTAATCAACTTGTGTATATGGGGGTATGCTCATGGCAACCATTGTGTATAATATTTGAGACTATGGTATGAATGATCTCTTGTGAATATTGTGAATGTTTGTACACTAAAGTTTAGTAATGATTGGTATGGACCCAACACTTGATGGAAAAGTAGTTATTATTATATTATAATTGACTATGTTCATAGCATACATGTACTAAATTAACTTAGTTATGGGTTAAAGGTGAGATAATAGATCTCATACAAAAGGAGAGTTTGAATTCCCTCTGTCATTGTGATTGTGGGGCGAACTATGAAGCCTTTGATTTCCCACAAGGGGATACACAAGCAGGGTCATCATGAACCCTTGAGGCTTAGGTTGTAGGTCTATGAAAGACCTTAACCTTGGTACCTTAACACTCTTTGTGCAAGTGTATAATTGGGAATAATGAGTTGATGCCACCATGGGAATGGAGAAGTATTGAAGTTAACACTATTAAGCTTCGTGGAAGGTGCTCAATCGTTTAAGTTGGTAGATGTTGTGAATGCAAAAAAAAATGTGTTTGAGATGGGGATTTTACATTGGTATCAGAGCAACTAGGTTCAAATGCTGGACTTGTGAGGCACACTTGACTCTGGGTTAAGTATGTTGTATTACACTATCGTTTGACCATAACCAAGTTGGTCATTTGATATGTACATAATGGTTTTAAATATCTTAATGGAATTTTAAGCTTGTGAGAACATATGGCTAGTCGTAAGCAAGAGTACCTGGAAGGGTGAACAAGGAAATTTTGACACATGAATTGTAAATGAAAATCAAAGTGTGTAATGAAAGTTTAATGAATTTGATGATTGCTATTTCCCCTAACTCACTTGTTGGATTTAATTTTACCCCTTGTTATGGAGAAAATATTATTTCATAATTAAGAGTATTAAAAGAATCTCTTAGGGTATGAATATGAAATGCCAAGAACATAAAATTCCAAGAATTGAGGGTGTATGTTTGTATGGGTAGGTTGTGACTACCTTTATACTTAATGGTGAAAAGTAGTTCTTGACGCATGGTATGTTAATAACTTCTAAATATTAATTGGTAAATTATGTACCTAATGGTATAATATAGATGTATTTTAAGAAATATCAAACCCTAAACTCATAGTAGAGGATTGGATTAAAAAAAATGCTTACTAAAGGGTATATTTTAGTATGCACCCTCTTAAATCTTATAAAAATTATTCCAAATTGGTTAAATTAGGAAAAATGCAACCACTTGAGAGGTAGGGACAAGGAGTTCAATAACAATTAACTTGGTTAGTAACCCAAAATTTTGATGAAATTAGAAAATTCAACTTTCTAATAAGTCGAGACGACTTATCCCAAGGGGAGAAGAATGTCACATCCCCATGGTCAAGGCTAGGCATAGGAATTTTTTTTATAATTAAAATGGTATTGGGAACAAGAAAAGAGACTGAGTGAAGGAGTCAACAAATTATTTAATGAAGCATGGCCTATGATATTGGCTTGTTCATAGGCACTAAATGGGGAGGACAAAAGGAAATGGCGAGAACATGACACCCTTATCCATGTGTAGTGGAATTATGACAGATGTGTCTAGCAATCTTCAAACCCCCATGAGCCCTCATTCTATATATTCAAGCTTTTCCTTTAGGAGAAAAACGTAGGGGAAGAGAGCAAAGGAAGGTAGCGAGAGAGCTCAAGGAGGAGAAACACATTTTTGGATAGGAGAGAGAGAGAGGGGGGGAATGCAAGGTTAGGTGGAAAGAAAGGTGGTGAAAGTGCATGAGAAAGGGAAATAAAATATTGGTGAATTTTAGGTGGGAGGAAGAATGAGCATTGAAAATAAATTGGAAGGAGATAGGATGTGAGAGAATGAGTAGGAGGAGTAGGGGTCAACAAAATGGATTAGTTTAAAAGGCTTTAAAAACATTGAAGTAATTGCAAGTAGCAGGGGTAATGTCAAATTCCATGGATGCTGCTCATATCCTTGTTGTACATGCTAAAATGAGAGCTTTGGAACATGCTATGGACATCCACAAAGATATAAAGGCTAAAGAAATTCACATGCATTATTTCAAAGGAAAAAGAGAAGAATAGGAAAGCATATGAGAGTTGATTGGAGATATATTAGAGCCACATTTGAGAACTGAGCATGACAAAGGGGGGAATTTCTTTGATTTATTTTTCCCAAATCATGAATTTCTATACGGATTCATTAAAAGGCTATAAAAACTATAAAAAAAAGTAGCTAGCAATAGTAAAAGCCATTTTACACAACATTTGACTCCCTTCTTCCTGTCTAGTCCACCCTCAAAGCTAATACTAGCATGTACAGTGGAAATTATCTTTATCATCATCCCTAGAGACTTAGGTTCTTTGGAGCCGTTTTGTCAAAGATTTATCCACTAGGATTATGCTGCTACATTAAACATGTGATCAACTTTGAGAAATAAGTAATTTCTATTTATGTTTTTTGTTTTATTTTAAGGCTAATAAGCATATTTCTCAATATTTTGGCAATTGTATGTAATCCATTTATGTTATCAATAAATTAGGATTATCATATTGTATGACAAGATAAACAAAGAATACCAAGATGGTTAGTGAGTAAAACTAACATATTCGGTCATTTGAAATTTAAGGATATTTATGATAAAAGGATTTGTAAAATATTATAGCATATATGAATAGGGGAAAATCACATCTTCATTTAGATGAATTAGGGAAAACTTAATATCCCTATGTTTCTTAACACTAATATGCAAATGCATGTGTAAATCAAGAAGAAATTCTATGGTGTTAAACCACAAATTAAATTATATAGGCCATTGCTCCTTAAAATGATGCTAGTATATATGATTTGAGCATTGATAAATAAAATAATGTAATTGAATGTTCTTCGTATTGGACCATATGTAATTATTAACTAGGGCTTGCTACTATTAGTTAATAATAGAAGTAGGGGAGGGGACACTTGAATAAATATAATCATCTAGTCTCATTTCCTTAAACTATATTACTTGGAAATAACACAATGAGTTATGCCATTTTATTGCATGTAGCTCTTTCCTAAGGAGAATTAAGAGGTTCAGATGAGCTATGTGGTATAATTATACCATCATGGTCACTATTAAAAATATGTATCAACTATCAAGTACTTAATCATAAGACTTGTTGTATTTAATATCTTTAGGAGTGCAATAAAAGTATGTGTGTTTCTATAATCAATACAAATGAAACCTTGGGATGTTATAGTTGGATTAGGAATGATAATTGTGGTAAGGTTCAATCTCGACATGATTGGATGGAAGTGTCATGATATAAGTTTATTAAATTAGGATGTATGGTTGGAATAGTTATAAATGCTCCTACAAGTCATGGTGTTGAGTATTATTTGAGTTCTTCAATTGTGACTCCCATATATGGGATGTGTAGTATTTTATTATTAAATGATTCTCGAATACTTGAATCATTAAATATGTTTATATGATCAATATTTATCTATGAAACATTCCATGATAATTGTTGCAAATGGGTCAAAGATGATACCTTGTTGACGGTTTATTCTTGTGGAGTTAAAATTTCTCAAAACGTTTAAGTTACAAACCTTATTCTTGGTCAAAATATTGTACCTGATACATGTTGATATCATGTCTATTACTAGAAAAGGGAAGTGTGGGAATGCTAACTACCAAATGAATTATGTAAATAAACATAAGAATGATATTTGGATATTGGGAGTAAGGGATTTTATATGACTACAAGTTACCTATTGACCCTCCCCTATAATAGAAAACACTCAATGTTAAATCTATTTTTATGAATCTCAAATGGAAGTGGATTCCAATGGGTTTGTGTGAACCAAGGTAGATTAGTGTTGTATAATAAGCCTAACCCCTATGTTGAGAAGACTAACTCGAGGACATTCAAGTTGGTTGAGTTTAATGTCCTTAAAGGAAGGTTTTATCATATGGGTTGTTAAATTATATAGGTTTTCTTGATTGCTAATAAGCACTAATAATGGAAGAGAAACATTGATGAAACCTTGGGTTGTGGGAACCTGGTGTGTAGCTATCCTTGAGAGACTATGTGAGGAGAACTACGTGTGACTTTGCTCCGTTTGGAAGTAGAAATGTAGGCGGTCCTTGGGCGAAGGATGTCTTGGTGACCTCAAGTCCATAGGGGGTCTAAGGTGGGGGATGACTCCTAGATGTTGGAATTGTTCCTCAATGGTTTGACCTTTCCTCCACTGTAAGATTTAGTTAAGGCTAAAATGGGTATGATTAAGTTAAGGGGATTTAATAACTTATATTTAATACATAATAGGCTTCTATTAAAAATAATGAAGTAAGGGATTTAACTACTTTATAATGGGTATTTGATTATATGTATATGTTGGGTAAAGTCCATCAATTTTGGGTAGAGTCCATCACATGATGGTTCCATGTGTCTCTTATGTGTCTATGTAATTTAACTCCATATCTAGAGGTCTTTATGTATAGGACCGTGTATTTGTTGATTGTGATTGTGACTCATGTTATGTATGATCCACCCAAGAGTGAACCTCTAGGATATTTGAGCAATGATAGGCAGTCATTGGACTATGCTAATGACTAATGTTTGGGTTACTACTAGGGATTAGTTAGCATTCACCTAGTTCATGAAGGTGAATGTATCAGGCTACCTTGGTTATGATACGACCATTGTGGTTGCACAAGTAGGGACCCATCCATGTAGGTAATAGTAATCTGGGGCTAACTGCGTATTGAGAGGGTTCACTGGCTGTCAGTAATAAGCACGAAAGTGACCGATGCCAAGTGTTACCTAGGATTGTCAAGAAGATAGCTAACAATACCACTAAGGTCACAAGGTGGTATATGTTGGGAGCTACTTCTTCCTAGGTGGACATACTTGTCTCGAGTGACCTATAGGCGATTGGAGTCGAAATCCGCCAGGTTTGGTAGGTTCACTACTTGGGGAAACCCTTGGGATGGTGGACGGACCTGTGGTGTAGTATGGGATAGACTGTATACCTAGCCATGTGGTGTTGAGAACGAACCCATGGTGTAGTATGAGATGCACCAAATCCTTTTCCCATTTGTAAAATATTGCAGAAGACTAGAGGAAAGGATAGGACCCACGGTGTAGTGTGCAATGCACCAATATTCTTTCTATATAGGATGCATTATAGAAATTTGTTGCAGCCATTGTGATGTGTTAGTCAGTCAATCATTGTGATGTGTTAATCAACCATTGTGTATGGAATGTATGTGGAGCTTGCCACTGTGTATGTGATACAAGTTGGAGCTTGTCACTATGTATTTATGATACATTTTGGTGCTTGTTACCGTGCATTTGTGATGTATGTTGGATCTTGTCACTATGTATGTGAAGTATGATGGAGTTTGACACTATGTATTTGTGATATATGATGGATCCAATCATTAATGTAAATATGATATGCATATAAGACCATCATAGTGTACTTGTAATGTTCAAATGTGGTAGTTACGATTGTACTTGTGATCCATGTATGATCTAGTCACTGTTATACTTGTGATATATGTATGATCCAATCACTGTTGCACTTGTGGCCTGTGTTTGATCCAGTCACTGTTGTACTTGTACTATGTATGAGCTAATCAGCTTGTGTATATGGGGATATGCGCATCATGCCCATAATTTTTTCTAGAAAACCCAATAATTTTTTTTTGAAACAAAGCTACAAAGTGAAAGTTAAAACACTAACAAATGATAACCATGTACATACATGGTTGAATAGTACATGAATTGAGGAACATTGCTCGTACAACATCATCGTTAACATGCCACCCAAGAATGGGGAGTGGAGGAGTAAGCATAGTCGGGTGCACGAAGTCCATCACGCGCACCCTCTATCCACAATTGGTAGGCTCTAAAACCTAGGCTAAACAAGATTCTATAGATGGTCTAATTAGCCGTAGATATGACATAGTAGGCTTACTTAGCTTTTAGTTTCCATGCTCACAAGGTAGGGTTGGTATAGTGGTTATTCAGATTGGTAACATTCATCATTATTCTTTTCATCCATTTTTGAATCTAAGGATACCAAATTTGGTACCATCCATTTGTTGCAGCAGATATTACTATTCACCTTTATAAATAATAGTGTTAATACAAATTGACATTAGTATTACTATAATTTATCCTTAGTGGCATATTAATGAATGATAACAATGATACTATTAATGACATAATTTTAAGCGACATTAATATTAAAATGCACATTGAGATTAATGTTATGATACTCATCTAAAGAGATGCCAATACTAATTGAAATAGTAACAGTGTTATTGATACTTTAACCTTTCAAATATTAATATTATTTTATAATAATACTAATGATAAGTATTAGAATTATATAAAAAGTTTAGTTTATCTATTGTTTCCAATATATATTATTATATATACCAATTCATCTATAATTAACTATTATTTATTTAGTTGTTTACTTGTTCTTATATAATTTATTCTAAAAATAATTTAAAGAGATTAATAAGAATAAAAAGAATCATATACAAATAATTATACTATTCTTATTATTTACTTTTTCCCTATATGAAAAAAAAAAAAAGTTAAAAATAATCTAAAGAAATCTTAAAGTAATCTAGAATATTGGAATATATTCCCTCATTTATCACCATAGATTGGTTTTTAATTTGGGTAATTAATGTTTTTGTCTTCGCTATCAATCCTACAACAAAAATATTTTTTCAATAGACTCTTATATTCCATTTCCTTTATTTGAAAGTCAAGAATTTAATTAGTTGATTTTAAAATCCACATTTGATCAATTGTCCAAATGTATTACCCTTTTATATCAACAATTATAGGTGATTAGTAAACCAACAAAATGCTCACTATTTGATTATTTGATCTACCATAAATAGCTAGATTGTGATGTGTCCTTGGCATCAATGATCCAAATTAACTTCAAAATAAATTTTCTGTAATGCCCCAAGCTAATTGCCTAGGGAAAACCAATTTTCTAATTTTATTTTTCAATTCATTTTATCAACAACATTAATATTGTTGACTTAATAAAAATTATTTTTCTTAATTTTGGGATAAGAAATAAGTGAATTAAATTATCTAACTAATTGAAACAATTGCATATGATTTAAATATAATGTAATGTAATGCTAGCAATTTCCCTTTCTATTTCTTTCATATTTCCCAATTCTCAAATGCATCATACAAAATTATAATGCAAGATTAATTAATCAAATATAAAAATTACAAGGGAAAATGCAATCATAACCAAACATAAACACATTTATGGGTTATCACAACACAACATACCCCTAAATCACCACTAATTTGGGCTTGGGTTTACTTAAGGTTTTAAATGATACAACTTGTACTCAATTTGAGTATAATAGGGACCTGAGGACCCAACTAACATGGCCCTACAATATTCTTTCTATCTGGGATGCATTATAGATGTATATGTCTAAAAATGGTCATGATTAAGCTTGTTAATTAATTAAATATGATTTATTTAATTAATTCCTCTAATGTCATCTACATATAAATAAATTTAATTATTTATTTATATCGTTCATCTTCCAAATTCTTCTACCTTAAATTAAATAAATAATTTTATTTAATTACTAACATTTCTACCCTCCGCTTAATTAAATTAAATAAATTTGTATAATTTATTTATATTTAATTATCATTTTATTCCAAAGTTTAAATATTTTGAATATTTAAATAATGGAATATTCTCCATCCCATTTTCGAATTTTAAAATATTAAATATGTTATTTAATATTTTCCATCTCACTCTAATTTCATTTTTAAACATAATTAAATATGAATTATTTAATTATGTGGGTTTCCATTTCCATCTTCACTCCTAATTAAATAAATTTAATTTATTTAATCCTAATTCATTATTAACTCACCTTCCCAAAATTCTAACTCATGCTAACTCGCCCTTCTAAATTCGTATCTTATCCTTCAAAATGGAATTTTCCCTTCGAACTCAATAAAGAGAAAGGAAACCTTCCATTCTTCTGTCCACTTTCGAAAATCTCTCGCCATCCATTCGAAACAAGCTTAATCCGGACCGTCGATCGATTCAGCCAATCAAACTCGTTTGAAAACTCTATAAAAGCACGTGCAAATCCAAGCCTTGGTTAATCATCCACCTATATTCTGCATAATCACCCACATTCATACGCCTGCACTTACATATGCATACTCACATTCATGCAATCAGCTTTATGCACTCATATCATTTTCAGCATCACATTCCCATTTTCATGTTAGCATAGATTTTGCATATTATGCATTATAAATCTCGTTCTTCATGCTGTCATTTTGTTGAGCTCTATCTGCTGATCTGAGAGCCATTTCAAAGCAACAAAACGGTGAAGATAGAGGAGGATAAAATGATTTCGAAAGGATGTTGTTACGGTTTTGCACATTTTGTTTTCTTTCTTTCAGCTTTTCGATTTAATGTTTTATTAACATGTGTTGATTTTAATTACGATTTGATCCAATTTTCTCACTCCATATATACATTTTCATATCATTTTCATAAGTCATCCACCTGCATGACATCATTAGTCTACATCATCAGTCATCATCATCATCATAAAAACATCATATCGAATCATCCTGCAAATCATGGTAGTCATCAAATCATTAAAATTCATATCAAAATCCATAACACAGAAAAAAAATGCATATCACATCATAAATGCACATCACATCATCACAAATCATCGCCGCTGCATATCATTACTCATCAAAAATAATACAAATGTCCAATGTCCAATGAAGCTAAAAATTCCAAAGAGATACATGAGATATGACCAAAATAACGTACATGCTCCAAACATAATAGACATCGAGATGTGTGAATGAATCAATACTGATACATCAAAAATATCAGAGCCCCCTGATAGGGTTGGCCTCTGTGATGGAAGTCTTATCTCCTGCCCCAAGATCTCTGTGTGGTCCCGACACACCTCGATTTTGAAAAACTCAATCAAAATCTCTCTATCTATCAATGCCTCACAGCATGCAATCGCAACCCATATCAAAGTGACCAATATCAGTGACTCATCTCAAGTGACCCATATCAATGGCCCATATCAGTAACCCATATCAAGTGAACTATATCAGTGACCGATATCAGTGACTCATACCAGTGCATCATATCACAGACCCATATCACCCAATCAATCCTATCAGGCAAACCAATACACAAATTTATCTAGCTCGATACCATATCAATCTGATCTACCATCAATCACTATTTGTTTTCTATCGCAGAAAGCAAATTTATCAAAAAGGAAATCATTCATCTACTATTTGTTTTCTATCACAGAAAGCAAATCTATCAAACACTTTATCAGTCATTTACTCTTTGTTTTTCTCTTTTCGGGAAGCAAAGTTATCAGTTCATCATCATCATTTTACCATTTCCATCAAAAGGGGCATCATATCAACAGGGCATCTTTTTCATCATTTATCGGGAGCTAAATCACTGTCTCTTCTGCAGAATATCATTATCCAATCTTCTTTATCACATTTTCAGACTTCATATCATCCGTGATTTACCTCCCGAGGGGGCATCATCAGCAGCAACATCGAAAGCATATCAGGGGCAAAATCTTATTTTCTTTGAAGCAATGTGTTTTACACATCACTTCAAAGAGGGGAAAAATGTATATGTCTAAAAATGGTCATGATTAAGCTTGTTAATTAATTAAATATGATTTATTTAATTAATTCCTCTAATGTCATCTACATATAAATAAATTTAATTATTTATTTATATCGTTCATCTTTCCAAATTCTTCTACCTTAAATTAAATAAATAATTTTATTTAATTACTAACATTTCTACCCTCCGCTTAATTAAATTAAATAAATTTGTATAATTTATTTATATTTAATTATCATTTTATTCTAAAGTTTAAATATTTTGAATATTTAAATAATGGAATATTCTCCATCCCATTTTCGAATTTTAAAATATTAAATATGTTATTTAATATTTTCCATCTCACTCTAATTTCATTTTTAAACATAATTAAATATGAATTATTTAATTATGTGGGTTTCCATTTCCATCTTCACTCCTAATTAAATAAATTTAATTTATTTAATCCTAATTCATTATTAACTCACCTTCCCAAAATTCTAACTCATGCTAACTCGCCCTTCTAAATTCGTATCTTATCCTTCAAAATGGAATTTTCCCTTCGAACTCAATAAAGAGAAAGGAAACCTTCCATTCTTCTGTCCACTTTCGAAAATCTCTCGCCATCCATTCGAAACAAGCTTAATCCGGACCGTCGATCGATTCAGCCAATCAAACTCGTTTGAAAACTCTATAAAAGCACGTGCAAATCCAAGCCTTGGTTAATCATCCACCTATATTCTGCATAATCACCCACATTCATACGCCTGCACTTACATATGCATACTCACATTCATGCAATCAGCTTTATGCACTCATATCATTTTCAGCATCACATTCCCATTTTCATGTTAGCATAGATTTTGCATATTATGCATTATAAATCTCGTTCTTCATGCTGTCATTTTGTTGAGCTCTATCTGCTGATCTGAGAGCCATTTCAAAGCAACAAAACGGTGAAGATAGAGGAGGATAAAATGATTTCGAAAGGATGTTGTTACGGTTTTGCACATTTTGTTTTCTTTCTTTCAGCTTTTCGATTTAATGTTTTATTAACATGTGTTGATTTTAATTACGATTTGATCCAATTTTCTCACTCCATATATACATTTTCATATCATTTTCATAAGTCATCCACCTGCATGACATCATTAGTCTACATCATCAGTCATCATCATCATCATAAAAACATCATATCGAATCATCCTGCAAATCATGGTAGTCATCAAATCATTAAAATTCATATCAAAATCCATAACACAGAAAAAAAAATGCATATCACATCATAAATGCACATCACATCATCACAAATCATCGCCGCTGCATATCATTACTCATCAAAAATAATACAAATGTCCAATGTCCAATGAAGCTAAAAATTCCAAAGAGATACATGAGATATGACCAAAATAACGTACATGCTCCAAACATAATAGACATCGAGATGTGTGAATGAATCAATACTGATACATCAAAAATATTAGAGCCCCCTGATAGGGTTGGCCTCTGTGATGGAAGTCTTATCTCCTGCCCCAAGATCTCTGTGTGGTCCCAACACACCTCGATTTTGAAAAACTCAATCAAAATCTCTCTATCTATCAATGCCTCACAGCATGTAATCGCAACCCATATCAAAGTGACCAATATCAGTGACTCATCTCAAGTGACCCATATCAATGGCCCATATCAGTAACCCATATCAAGTGAACTATATCAGTGACCGATATCAGTGACTCATACCAGTGCATCATATCACAGACCCATATCACCCAATCAATCCTATCAGGCAAACCAATACACAAATTTATCTAGCTCGATACCATATCAATCTGATCTACCATCAATCACTATTTGTTTTCTATCGCAGAAAGCAAATTTATCAAAAAGGAAATCATTCATCTACTATTTGTTTTCTATCGCAGAAAGCAAATCTATCAAACACTTTATCAGTCATTTACTCTTTGTTTTTCTCTTTTCGGGAAGCAAAGTTATCAGTTCATCATCATCATTTTACCATTTCCATCAAAAGGGGCATCATATCAACAGGGGCATCTTTTTCATCATTTATCGGGAGCTAAATCACTGTCTCTTCTGCAGAATATCATTATCCAATCTTCTTTATCACATTTTCAGACTTCATATCATCCGTGATTTACCTCCCGAGGGGGCATCATCAGCAGCAACATCGAAAGCATATCAGGGGCAAAATCTTATTTTCTTTGAAGCAATGTGTTTTACACATCACTTCAAAGAGGGGCAAAATGTATATGTCTAAAAATGGTCATGATTAAGCTTGTTAATTAATTAAATATGATTTATTTAATTAATTCCTCTAATGTCATCTACATATAAATAAATTTAATTATTTATTTATATCGTTCATCTTCTAAATTCTTCTACCTTAAATTAAATAAATAATTTTATTTAATTACTAACATTTCTACCCTCCGCTTAATTAAATTAAATAAATTTGTATAATTTATTTATATTTAATTATCATTTTATTCCAAAGTTTAAATATTTTGAATATTTAAATAATGGAATATTCTCCATCCCATTTTCGAATTTTAAAATATTAAATATGTTATTTAATATTTTCCATCTCACTCTAATTTCATTTTTAAACATAATTAAATATGAATTATTTAATTATGTGGGTTTCCATTTCCATCTTCACTCCTAATTAAATAAATTTAATTTATTTAATCCTAATTCATTATTAACTCACCTTCCCAAAATTCTAACTCATGCTAACTCGCCCTTCTAAATTCGTATCTTATCCTTCAAAATGGAATTTTCCCTTCGAACTCAATAAAGAGAAAGGAAACCTTCCATTCTTCTGTCCACTTTCGAAAATCTCTCGCCATCCATTCGAAACAAGCTTAATCCGGACCGTCGATCGATTCAGCCAATCAAACTCGTTTGAAAACTCTATAAAAGCACGTGCAAATCCAAGCCTTGGTTAATCATCCACCTATATTCTGCATAATCACCCACATTCATACGCCTGCACTTACATATGCATACTCACATTCATGCAATCAGCTTTATGCACTCATATCATTTTCAGCATCACATTCCCATTTTCATGTTAGCATAGATTTTGCATATTATGCATTATAAATCTCGTTCTTCATGCTGTCATTTTGTTGAGCTCTATCTGCTGATCTGAGAGCCATTTCAAAGCAACAAAACGGTGAAGATAGAGGAGGATAAAACGATTTCGAAAGGATGTTGTTACGGTTTTGCACATTTTGTTTTCTTTCTTTCAGCTTTTCGATTTAATGTTTTATTAACATGTGTTGATTTTAATTACGATTTGATCCAATTTTCTCACACACAATAGACATGTGTGTCAGCCATTGTGATGTGTTAGTCAATTAGCTGTGATGTGTTAATCAACCATTGCATATGGAATGTATGTGGAGCTTGCCACTATGTATGTGATGCAAGTTGGAGCTTGTCACTATGTATTTGTGATACATTTTGGTGCCTAATACTATGTATTTGTGATGTATGTTGGATCTCGTCACTGTGTATGTGAAGTATGATGAAGCTTGACACTATGTATTTGTGATATATGATGGAGCTAGTCATTAATGTAAATATGATATGCGTATAAGACCACCATAGTGTACTTGTGATTCGTGTATGATCCAATCACTGTTATACTTTTGATCTATGTATGATCCACTCATTATTGCACTTGTGACCTAGGTTTGACCTAGTCACTGTTGTACTTGTACTGTGTATGAGATAATTAGCTTGTGTATATGGGGGTATGCTCATGGCAGCCATTGTGTATAATCTTTGAGATTATGGTATGAATGATCTCTTGTGAATATATTGAATGTTTGTACACTGACGTTTAGTAATGATTGGTATGGGCCCAACACTTGATGACAAAGTAGTTATTATTATATTATAATTGACTATGTTGATAGCTTACATGTACTAAATTAACTTAGTTATGGGTTAAAGGTGAGATAATAGATCTCATACAAAAGGAGAGTTTGAACTCCCTCTATCATTGTGATTGTGGGGCGAACTACGAATCCTCTGATTTCCCACAAGGGGTCACATAGGCAGGGTCATCATGAACCCTCAAGGCTTAGGTTGTAGGTCTAGGAAAGACCTTAACCTTGGGACCTTAACACTCTTTGTGCAAGCGTATAATTGACAATAATGAGTTGATGCCACCATGGGAATGAAGAAGTATTGAAGTTAACACTATTAAGCTTCGTGGAAGGTGCTCAATCGTTTAAGTTGGTAGATGTTGTAAATGCAAAAAAGAAAAATGTTGTGCTTGAGATGGGGATTTTACAATCCTCTATTTAATGACCCCTACTCTCAAGGCCAACTCATTTGAACCCACTTATAAAAGTCTTGTTTAGACACATCACGCTCAACATTAACATTAAGAATATTATTAAGGAGATGTTGTTAAAAAACCCTACCTTGTTCATCAATTTTCTTATTAGTTGGTCTAGTCATTACGTCTAAATAAACCAACTAGGAGATATTAAGGATAATTTTGTGGTATTTATTTGATCGATACAAGATTTTGGAAAATGGAAAAGATTGTGCTTGTCAAAGAAATATATTTTTTTGATGGAAGATAGAAGAAATAAGTTTCTATTTTTTTGATTTTCCTCTATTTTCCACGGATTTTATCTTTGACAGAACACTTCCATCGGTTGGTAAACTTTTCATGTTAGGTTAGAAACATAGACAAGTTGGAGAAAAATAAGTCAGTTGATTCGTATGTACCAAGTTTTATTTGATTTTAGTGATAATTTTTCTTGTCATCGTGTGGAACAAAGTATTTGAAAACATGAAAAATTTCATAACATTTTTTACCAAATAGGGGAGAGATCTGCATTTTGACTGTCTTCAATTTATTATTTTATCTTTTTATGATGGAAGGCATTTCCTATATAAAACGAACTATCTATTTTTTGAAATCAACAATTGAGAATTGAGGAGAAAGATGTAAGACGATAAAATCAATCTCAACCATTATCTCTATTTTTATTTTTAAAATGATTTACCAATTTAAAAATAGGCATTTTATTTTATGAAAATATTTTTTTTTTTGATAAGATTCAAATGAAAAATAGATTATATTTTATTAATATTTTTAGGAAGAATTTATAATAGCTCTTTGGAAGGGAGATTCAGAGGCTTAAAGGAATGTTTTACTCATCAATTATTGTCCAGAAAGGTGCCTCTGGGCCAAATATGGTATAAATTGTCTTCCACCTCCAACCTTTTATTATAAATAGTTACTGTTATGTTTAGTTATTTCAGTAATTATTTCTTTTTTGCAGGTTTGCAGCCACGATGCCAACCAATATCAATAGAGGAATTGTTGACATAATTGACATTGTGAGATCTAGTATTATATACTCTCTGTTATGCTCACTTAGCTTAATTATTATCTTTTCTATAATTATAATTGAAAAGCTATTACTAAGTATAATTTAGATGTTTTTCATTGCATTGTTTGGCTTTTGCAGTGAACAAATTCTCAAACCAGCAGTTCCCCTATCACTAAGGATTTCTGGAATGCTCATGTGTGAACACAATCTTTCTATTTTTATTTGCACAACCTTTTATTATTAGACTTCAACTTTCAAACTTCTTATAGTGCAATTGAAACAAAAACTTTTTATAGGATGTGTAGTAGACATCTACAATAGGAAGGTTGAATTTCTTTATGGTAAGTAATGTTGAGTCACCTTTCCTTGGGAATTCCTTTTCTTAAGTGAAACATTTTTGGAAATTTCAGGTAACATTGCTCTGCTTTGATGTTTTCCATGCTTTCAGATGATGCAACCAGACTCATGGTATAAATCTCATCTGCTTCATCGCTTACTATATTACAATCACCACACAACTTTGATACTTATTTCATGGATGAATTCCTTGTATTGTAATCATTTTTCTAATTCATGTGAAATTGTAGGACAAGCTCTATGGAGGGATCTGGAGGCTTTGAGATGAAAGCTTGATAATGAAATTGCTTAATAATAATAACTTATAATGTTATTGTGGCTTAACAGATCCAAATCAAGAAAGCCATTACAAAAAGTCACGTTTCTGGGGTTGATTACGACCTTGACGAGTTAGACGACATTGAACATATGATGGCGCACCCCATCTCTTTGGTAAGTGATCAATTTCACAAAAATAAAATTGG
The DNA here is from genome assembly GCA_007258455.2 of Sequoia sempervirens. Lineage (NCBI taxonomy): Eukaryota > Viridiplantae > Streptophyta > Pinopsida > Cupressales > Cupressaceae > Sequoia > Sequoia sempervirens. The sequence goes on along the minus strand of VDFB02324345.1, from coordinate 53,783 downwards.
ATTGTGCAATTTTTTTAATCAACTTAGTTTAATTATGTTGTTCTCTATAGAGGAATTCTTTTGAATTCCTAATGAAGAACCAATCGCATCACTCAAACCAATGAAGTTTCAAGGTAATTTGGTTACATTTTAGAGTGAGTATATATGTTTTGCTCCAAAATAAACATAATTAATTCTCTCTTCTTGTGTGTAGCTAATGTCAAAAATATCACACTACAAGATGATAATTTGAGATTTGAACACTTGTGCTACGATCAAATTCACGTGTAAATTTCATACATTCCTAGTCCTAGATATTATTTTTAGTTTAGTTGGTGTTAACATAGGCTATTCTTAAACATCAGTTTAACATGTAGAAGGTAAATTACAACTCTAAATTTTATTCATAGACAAGAAAAAATGTTTTAGATTTGATGAAGATTGGCTGGTAGAAGAACCTGAAAATAACACTTTTCCTCCTGACTTCAATTTGAATACAGAGAAACAGTAAGGTTGTGTTAGCCAATTTCAACACTTTTTCATCCAATAAAAGTTTTATTATAATAGGAATTGTATAGTAAATAGTGTTAATTAACAAGACACTCTTTCACTTGCAGATGGGGAAATTCCACATGAAGTAGAGCAACAAGGGGAGGCTTAGCCTGACGGTCCTAAATTGGTATTGTGCATTAATTAATAGTATAATGTACTAGTTAAGGGAAGCGCAGGGTAGGTGATTTTAAATTTTTGCTAATGGACTAATTGTGCATTATTATTTTCTTTATCAAGCTGGAGCCTGATGCATAGAGTGTTCAACCTTCCATCATGTGTACTAATAGGTGTGTGATTAACATAAAAAGAAAGAAGAAATCCATCATTTGGGACAAAGATACATTTTTTCTAATGAAGTGTATAAGAAATGGCTTAGTGATCCCTCTCACATCGTCAAAGGCGATACTCATAGGCTCAAAATAGAAAAAGTAATCTCTCTGACTGATTACAGTGTACCACCATTCAATTGTATAGCTCAACTATAGATAGTGTACCTAACGGGGATTGATCAAAGATGTTTATATGTTTTTTTGGGGGTTCCAATTTGGTTGATTCTCATTATAATATCATAAAGAATAATCCCCCATAGCTCTGTACTTGTGAATTTATTTGTACGGGTTAAAATATTTACGCTCTTGATGATCTACTATAGTTTAGCTTTTAGACATTGTATATTTTAATACTCACTATATTTTTTCCTGTTATCAAAGTATTTTGATAGTTCTAGGATATTCATATAACTATTCTTCTTTTTCTGCAAGTTGCAAGCAAGGAGCCGATTGTCCATTACAAGAGAGAAGCTGATGTGGCTTCCATCCAATTCGTTCTTATCCACATCTACAAAATTGTCATATGAACCCTGTTGCACAATGCCCTTATTAGAGCTATGGAACAAAAATGTTCTTGGATGGAACAAAGAGAAAATACAAGGCATGCTCATTTAAAATTTGCTTGAGCTACATATATTTCTAAAGTTGTAATTTTGTGTTTTGATCTCTTTTTAACATACATCGAAATTAAAAAAAAATTGTTAACTTATTTTTCCTTTTATTCCTTCTTATAGAAACTCTTGGAAATAGGAAGAAATGCTCATCTTTGACCACTGAAGGGAGAGATGATGAGAACCAGTCAATAAATTTGGTGGGTTTTAACTGCAAACTTTTGGTTACTCATTCAAAAGCTATTAGGAGAATTCTCAGTCCAATTGAAATTAATAATTTAATGTGTTATGCAAAGTGAAGCTAAGCTTGTAAATGAAAAATAGAAATACAAAGTGATTGAAAGAATCCTTTATTTTTTAACAGAATTATAACTTGAATCTACATAGAATATATGCCAAGAATCATTAGTCTACACCATCCTTAATTTTTGATTGTTTGTTCCCTATAATTGATATAATGTGAAAAATAGTAAAAAATACTAATTTTGAACATCCTAATTAGGCCAAAAAGTGGGACATACTATTGTGAGATCATTCCCACATTATAACATATAATACACTTTATCAAACCTCACATGCAAACTTTAATACTTAGAGGGCCCATTTTATAATGATACTCATACTTCATGCACTATAGAAGATTCCTTTAGATCAAACCCTTAATAAAAATGAGAATATCTTCTTTTGAATTATACAAATTATGCATACTAAGACATAACTCCATTGATATTTGATATAAAAAATATTTAGAAGATAACTTATATTCTAGTGAGTTAGCTCTCCTCTTACTTTCCATAAACAATAGTGTCACAACTTGCTTTCGATTAGTTCCCTTAGACTCCAACTCCTAAAATAGAAAATTGTCACCTAAATCATTTATCTTTGTAAATATTATTCGTGTTAATGTAAATCCCTCATTTATCACCATAGATATATTTTTTTTTTTGGGTAATTAATGTTTTTGTCTTCTTTATCAGTTCTACAACAAAAATATTTTCTCAATAGACTCTTATACAACATTTACTTTATTTGAAAATCAAGAAATTGATTAGTTGATTTTAAAATCCATATTTGATCAACTGTCCAAATGTATCACCCTTTTATATCAACAATTATAGGTGATTAGTAAACCAAAAAAATATGCTCACTATTTGATACAGTCACTATTGCACTTGTGACCCTGTGTTTGATCCAGATACATTGATAGAACTAAAAAACCATGAGAGATGGAAGAATTGTGTACCTCTATAATATGTCAACATCAGAAACCTTAATTGCTCCTTACAATTCAGTCATTGAAACATAACAATTTACAAAATCTACAAAGAAGCTAACCATAGTTAGTATCTACTTTAGTATTGACTAGCCCATACACTCGGTGGTAACAGCACAAAGTACCCTCTTTGTTTCTTCATTCCATTTCAATTTATCTCATTTCATTTCAATTTCCTTCACTATTTCTCAAGTTGGAGCATTTCTCACAATTACACACTTGCACTCTTCAATTTCTTTACAGTAAATTTATTGCATTACCTTCACCAGATTTTCTCTGTAAATTTATTTCATTAACTTTGATTTGTTTATTACCTTGTTCAACATTGTATTGCATTCAAACATCCCAGAGAAAGTTATTCAGAAACATAGACAATATTAATTCTTATACTATGTTCATGAGTGCAAGAAAATAAAAAATTCCTTTATATGCTTGAGATTTGATCATTCTTTTAATCACATTTAGCAATAATTTCTATCTTCTGGAAGAATTTGCAGCAGCTCTTTGGAAGGGAGATTCAGAGGCTTTTATTATAAATAGTTATTGTTATGTTATAAATTGGGAGATTCTGGTATAAATTGTCTTCCACCTCCAGTCTTTTATTATAAATAGTTACTTTTATGTTTAGTTATTTCATTAATTGTATTTTTGCAAGATTGCGGCCATAATGTAGACCAAAATCAACAGAAGAGATGTTGACAAAATTGACATTGTGGAGATCTAGTATTATATGCTCTTTGTTCTGCTCACTTAGCTTAATTATTATCTTGTTTGGAATTATAATTGAAAAGCTATTACTAAGTATAATTTAGAAGTTTTTCACTACATTGTTTGGCTTGTGCAGTGAACAAATTCTCAATCCAACAGTTCCCCCGCCACTAAGTGGAATACTCATCGGTAAACACAATCTGCCTTTTTTGCACAAACTTTTATTATTAGACTTCAACTTTCAAACTTCTTATAGTGCAATTGAAAAAAAAAATTGCAGAAGGCCTGGTAAATATCTACAACAGGAAGGTCAAATTTCTTTACGGTAAGTAATGTTCAGTCACCTTTCCTTGGGAATTCCTTTTCTTAAGTGAAGCATTTTTGGGAATTTCAAGTAACATTGCTCTGCTTTGATGTTTTTCGTGCTTGCAAATTATGCAACTAGGATTATGGTATAAATCTCATTTGCTTCATTGCTTACTCGATTACAATTACTTATTTTATGGCTGAATTCCTTGTACTGTAATCATTTTTCTAATTCATGTGAAATTGTAGGACAAACTCTATGGAGGGATTTGGAGGCTTTGAGATGAAAGCTTGATAATGAAATAGCTTAATAATAATAACTTATAATGTTATCAGTGGCTTAACAAAACCAAATCAAGAAATCCTTTACAAAAAGCCATGTTTCTGGGGTTGATTATGACCTTGACGAGTTGGACGACACTGAACAGCTGGCGATGCACCCCATCGATTTGGTAAGTGATCAATTTCACAAAAATAAAATTAGATTGTGCAATTTCTTTAATCAACTTAGTTTAATTTATGTTGTGCTCTGTAGGAGGAATTCTTCCTAATTCGTGATGAAGAACAAACTACATCACTCAAACCAATGAATATTCAAGGTAATTTGTTTACATTTTAGAGTGAATATATTTTTCTCCAAAATAAATATAATTAATTCTCTCTTCTTGTGCGTAGCTAATGTCGAAAAGATCACACTGCTAGATGATAATTTGAGATTTGAACAGTGGTGCCGTAATCAAACTAAAATTTCATGCATTCCTATCCCTATACTATTTTAAGTTTAGCTTGTGTTAGCATAGGCTATTCTTAAACATTAGTTCAACATGTGGAAGTTAAATTACAGCTCTAAATTTCATAGACAAGAAAAAAATGTTTTAGGTTTGATGAAGATAGGTTGGTAGTAGAACCTGAATGGTTTGATGAAGATAGGCTGGTAGCAGAACTTGAAAATAAACTTCTGCCTCCTAACTTGAATTTAAATACAGAGCAACAACAAGGTTATGCTAACCAATTTCAATGCTTTTAGCCAAGAAATTTTTTATTATAATAGGCATTGTATAGTAAATAGTGTTAGACACTCTTTCACTTGCAGATGGGGAAATTCTGAAAGAACAAGATGGATTTAACACTAATGAACTTCCACGTGAAGTAGAGCAACAAGGGGAGGCTTAGCCTGAGAGTGCTAAATCGGTATTGTGCATTAATTAACAATATAATGTACTATAGTTAAGGGAAGTGTAGGGAAGGTGATTTTAAATTTCTGCTAATGGATTGATTGTGCATTGTTATTTTCTTTATGAAGCCGATGCTTGATGCATAGAGTGTTCAACCTTCCATCAGGCGTACTAATAGAAAGAATAAATCCATCATTTTGGACAAAAAAACATTTATTTCTGGTGAAGTGTATATGAAATGGCTTAGTGATCGCTCCAGCATCGTCAAAGGCGATACTCGAAGGCTCAAAATTGAAAAATTAATCTCTCTGACTGATTATAGAGTACCACCATTCAATTGTATAGCTCAACTATAGATAGTGTACCTAATGGGGATTGATCAAAGATTTTTATATTTTTTTTGGGGTTTCGATTTGGTCGATTCTCATTAGAATATCATAAAGAGTAATCCCCCATAGCTCTGTACTTGTGAAGTTATTTGCACGGGTTAAAAGATTTCCGCTCTTGATGACCTTCTGTAGTTTAGCTTTTAAACATTGTATATTTTAATACTCAGTATATTTTTTCCTATTATCAAAGTATTTTAATAGTTTCAGGATATTCATATAACTATTCTTCTTTTTCTACAAGTTACGAACAAGGAGGCAATTGATTACAAGAGAGAAGCTGATGTGGCTTCCATCCACTCTCTTCTTTTTGAAGTCATATGAGCCCTGTTGCACAATGCCCTTATTAGAGCTGTGGAACCAAAATGTTCTTAGACGAAATAAAGAGAAAATACAAGGCATGTTCATTTTAAATTCCCTTGAGCTATATATATTTCAAAAGTTATAATTTTGTGTTTTGATCTTTTTTTAAGATACATCCAAATTAATTTTTTTTTTGTTAATTTTTTTTTCCTTTTATTCCTTCTTATAGAAACTCTTGAAAATAGGAAGAAACATTTATCTTTGACCCTTGAAAGGAGAGATGATGAGGACTAGCCAATAAATTTTCATGGTTTTTACTTTACTCTTTTAGTTTACTCATTCCAAAAATATTTGTTTTCAAGTCAATTAAATTAATAATTTAATGTGTTATGTAGAGTGAAGCTGACCCTGTAAATAAAGAAGTGTTGGCTACAATTGATACCCCAAACCAACAAATGGATTGGGATGTCGATCAAATGGAATTAACATCAATGCCTTCAGGTCATGTTTCATTTTTCCTTTGAATTTGGTAGAGTACTTTGGTGAGCGTTGACAACTGCTCCCCTAATCACGAGGAATGTAAATATGATCCACTAGGAGTTTTTGAGATTTATGCATATTTGGATTTTTGTAAGATGTGTATCATTTTGAAAGTTTCTCATGGTTTATATAGTCCCCACTTCAGAAATTTAATGTCAAACGTCTATTTTAACACACATTACTCATATTTATTGGACTAAACAACTCCAGGTCAAAGTCTCAAATCTAATAAGGTGACCCCTACATCAGAACCATTGGGATCCATCAGAACCATTGGAGTAAAAGAGGATTCAATCCCAATAACCAAAAGGTGTCAGTGAAAATTAATAAATTAATTCCTCGATTGAAAAAGCATTTACATTTTCTACTAAATTTAGAGTTTGATTTAATTAGCCCGAAAAGAAAGCATATTACACTAGATGGACTTGGTGGTGTCCTTCCCGACAAACATATGATGGGGGAAATGAGCACTTCCCAGTTGGATATTACACCAGATGGACTTGGCAGTGTCATTCCCAGCGAAGAACATATGATGGAGGAAATAGGCACTTCCCGACTTGGAAGTGTCCTTCCCGGCGAAGAACACATGATGGAGGCAATAGGCACTTCCCAGTTGGAAGTCATCTCAGGCCAAAATCAAAACATCAATCTGAACCAATTTGGTAAGCGTATTGAACCCACAAACACAAGTTAAATTCAGATTGCTTTACATTCAATTGAATTGAATTCAAGCTCATCCTTTAAAAACTTCCAAATGCAAATTTAATGATGGAGACGGGTCCTTTGAGAGATCATTTCAATACACCAGGAGTTCCACCAAAGCAGTCTTTGAACCAGCTCACTGAGGGGATGGATAGAACACAAGCAGCTAGGCTATTCTATGAAACATGTGGTAAGGGTTAAATAAGTAATTATCTTCAATGCCTTACTTGTTCGCTTAAATTGTTTAATGACTAAAACAATTTCAATTGGCATCTAGTTTTAGCTACCGATAAATATGTGAAGGTCGATCAGGAGGAGGCATACGGGGACATCATGATCGAGAGAAGACCTCATCTCTGATGTTCTTAGCCATATTCAAGGAACAAATGCAAGATTCCACCCAACTTCAATTACAAAACTCCTTTAAGTTTCTTGCTATCTTAAAACATACCAAGTCATTCTGAAGATTTCTTTTTAAGTGTCCTTCCAATTTCCTAGTTAGTAAACATTGTATACCTCTGTTTCAGTTCAATTTAAGAATCGTCTTAATCCAGATTGTAATAGTGAAATAGTAATAGTAAAACCCGAAAAAAGAGAGGACCTTTAAATAGTATCATTTAAATAGTTCCATTTATAATTGACCTTCTATAAGTAATAAAATATAGATGGTTGTTTCACTGGTTGTAAATATGATAGACACAATGGCAAAAACATTATATTATGGCAGAAGAGCAAGCAATGGAAATAAAATTTGTTAATTCATATATTTCTACTTTTCAGAAATTAGTATCAGATTTTAATTTGAAATGAACAATAATTAGCTATAAAATAAATAAAGAGTAGCATATTAAAATAATGATAAAACATAAAAAAATTAGACACAACTAAACATTATTAGGCTAATAAATCTATCTATAATGTGGAGAGATATCAATTTCAAGTTATTTTATTTCGCTTTAAAACTACTCTATTTTTTATTTTAATTTAAGAATTATTTTATTTTGATTTAAAGTATTATTTTCTATGTAACTTTTAATTTTAGGAAACATAAATATGCTAGTATATAAATATTTTTATATAGATATGTATATTTTATTTTTAAAATATAAATTAAGTTATTAATATACACTTATCTATATTTATTTATAATGCTAATATATAACACTATTAGATAATTATTGAATCTAATATATTATATAATTATTAAATCTAATATATATCTATTAATATAAGTTAAATAAGAATATACGTCATTATTTATTACAAATAAATATTTAATTATTTAATGAATGTAATATATCATACTTGTTATTTCTTATAATTTATATTCTACTTTACTTGTAATATAAAGATATTATCTTAATTATATTTTTATACATATAGTTATTTTAAGAGTAATAATTATATATTTAATTTATTAAAGTACATAGTTATTTTATTAAAATTATTATACTCACTATAGTTAAATAAAAATAATTATGTACATTTTTTTCTTCATATTTTCTTTATTTTTATATGTGGGTTCTTTAATAGCTTTTGCTAATACATCTATTATATAGATGTATTCAATATAGCTTGAGAAAAGGCCAAGGTACTTGTCACTGAGGACAAAGGATAGGGACCAAGATAGGGACCGCATGGGTCACCACCTGCACAAGGTCCACCTCCAACCCAAATAGTAGCTATAGAAGGGGGTCTTATAGATGGGGGTCCAAATGATCAGAGGATTTTGGTCCTCTTATAGGAGCGAGACTAGACTCATAAATCTAGTGTGATGGATATAGATAGGAGCATGATGGTCTCTCCACATGACTTACTTAGGTTGTATCAAAGAAGGATCAACCTAGGACTGAGCGTGCTCAAGCTAGGATTGAGAGGGATGTTGAGGTTTACTCAATGATAGTAGGTCGAGTTACAACTGGCTCAGGAGACAATACATAGACAATAGTTAGAGGCTGTTGCACAAGGAACAGGGTTAGACAATCCCTTTGGCTCATTACACCAAAGAGATTTGGACCATACAAGCTGAGGCGACATATTACCAGACTTTGTATGACATAACAGTGCCTGCACATAGCGACAACCTAGGTTTTCTCAGAGGAGTGTTGCAGGTCTGAGAAAATCAAATGGTGCATCAGTGGGAAGACCTTTGCAGGTTCAGTTAGTGGGACATGGTGACCAACAACAGCCGATGGGACCACCACCTCCTTAGCCTCCATCCAATCAAGAGAATTGAGGGAGCTCGGGGTAGACCCATCTTGTATAGACTTTTTGTATCTATATTTTGATGTAGACATTCCTTGATGTATACACATTCGTCATATGGATAGCCTCCTGTATATTTTGATGTATATCACAAATTTGATATGTATATGACATTCATTTTTTTGATAATATATGAGAGGAGATCATTTTGATGTGATCATGAGATGGTGTTATGTTTTATGCATTGATCTTTTTATGATGTATGCTATTGATTATAGATACAAATGTATTTATGGATGCATGTATTATGAGATGTTTCATCTTTCCATGATGTGATGATGGATATCTAATTATTATGATGTTTATGATTTGCATGTTTCTAATGTTCTATGGATGCAAGATGTATGATATGGATGATAATATAGTCATGATTTCCTTTTTCTATTTTCATATGGTATATGTGATGACTATGTAGGATGGATGATATGAGATGCTACTGATGGTTTGTGGATTCAAGATGGGATGCATATATTTTGTTGTTGTCATGTCATGATACTTGGATGTAAAATGTTAGTATGATAGAATAAATGAATGAATGGATTAGTTAGAAAAAAATAGAAATGAGATAGAATAGAATGATGATGTTGATCAAGATACCAATAAATCTATGATTTGTGTTCATATTTTATTGGATATGTGAGGAAATAGGATAAAAGATTTTCTTTTTCATTTTAGATTATGTAACATAATATAGAGCAATCCTTATTTTGATATAGCAAGTAGACACGATGCACCAAGGTATGAAGAACCAGGGTGGAGTTGTATCTATTGCTTGGACTTTGACTTTGCAAACAGATAGGTCATACCTGACATACAAACACCTTATTTTATCATGTGAGAAAATGAAGCCATTGAAGCAAGTAAACTGATGCACAAAAGGTATAAAGAACCTGATATGCACCAACCGTTGTATTACTTGAGACTATCCCTACACACACAAGGAAAGTATTTTCCAAGGTTGTATTACAAGAACATCCAACAAAAACAATAGACTAAAGCAATGACTATGCCCCATTACCTACCCATCTAGACATGCCAAGATATTGAAGATCAAGGTAGTTTTGAGTGAGCAGTGTAATGAGACAAAAAGATAAAACCAAAATAAAAGACCTACTAACGAACACATCAATGCTATCGTACCTCTTTCCAGAGAGTTTTTCTTTAGTTGATATTTGAAATGGTGTCTATTCTAGGAAAGATCTATTCGTTAAGACATTCATCAGATGTTGGTTTTCTAAATATTCAAGTTGTTGATATGAAATTTTGTTGACATGTTTGACAATGATCAAGACTCATAACTTTGCATGAATGTTTTCTATTTCGATAATGGTTGTACTTGCTTCTATTTGTTTTTCCAAAGGTGAGGGTGATGATACTTATTATAGATGGAAATTATTATGGATGGATGAATAATGGATGAAATGGATGGTTGTTTTCTTTTTGGTGAAATTTTAAATGTTTTTTACTTTTTGAAATATTTTGAGGCTATTTTTGGTATTTGAAATTTTCTTATTTGTTTTTCGTATTTTCATAATATTTGGATATTTTTGGTGTTTTGAAATATTTGGATGTTTTTGGGATTTTGAATGTAACTAGATGTTTTTGGTTTTTGAATGTATCTAGATGTTTTTGGTTTTCAAGCGACTTAGGTGATATACAAGAATCCATGCTAACAACTAGGTATAAGAAGATTCCCCCAGTCATGTGTTAGACTATTTCGTTATAGGCAGGACTAGTTGACCTTAGGATAATGCCAAGTAATATTGATAGCGATAGATACTAGTTGAACACCAAGCCATGATATGGATGGAGATGAATGGATGGATGATGGATGGATGAAAATTTTATTATGGTGAGATGAAAAGAGTACTTAATAGATGGTAGATGGTGCTTATTTACACGACACCTGTTTTCCAAGTTTTCACCAAGGTACTTACCCAAAGCGCCACCAAAGTGGTTTTCACTAGAGGATGATTTTTCTCTTTACTATTTTTTATTTTTTTATTTTTTTTAAAGGTGCAATGCACCCATATTATTATGGGTAAACACTTTTGACTAGAGCTATGAAATGGGTACAAGAAACCATAAGAAACAACCAAACCCATGAGCGAAATGACCCAGTGAAGGCACAAGGCCTACGAGCACTTTGGCCTAGTGAGGGTTTGAACCTTGGTGGCTGTCACTACAACCAAGCGACTTGACTACCGAACCACACCCTTATAGACAATTTTTCTCTTTACTATTTTGTCCTTCATTTGAATTTTTCTTTTTTTCTGGATTTTTTGAAAATGATACCCCTCACGAGTTAGGCACAGAACCGCTTGAGGTGATTGTTGCTGATTGGTACTTGCAAGGGTCCCCTTTAGGTGTTGCTAACTACTATGCTCCAGATCCATAGCTTGCAGTGATGACAAAAAGTCCCAACGAATAAGGTTCAAATTGTCCTTTTTTGTCTTGATAAAATAATTTTTTTTATTCTCTTTAAGCATGAGGTCTCCTACTTGAAAATTTTGGCACTTGATCTTCTTATTATAGCTTTTATGTAGTCAATTCCTATATGCTTGTAAGTGATTAAGTTTTTTCTAGAGGATGCTCATCCAAAAATTCAAGCTCATTCGACCTAGATGTTGCAATGAAACTCTCATTGATGGGAGCTAAACCTTAATGGGTAAGATAGCTTCAATTCCATAAACTAAGGAATATGGAGTAGCACCAGTTGGTGTTTTGATACTCGTTCGATAAGCCCATAAGGAAAGCTTTAATTGTAAGTGCCAATCTTGATTGGAAAATTATTAACTATCTTTTTCAAGGTCTTTAGGATAGTCTTGGTAGACACTTATACTCAAGGTTGTTTCCTTTAGGGTAGTAGGGTGTAGAGAAATGATGTTGGATATGGAATTGGTTGTAATGTTCTCAAACATCTTGGTTTTTGAAAGATGCTCCATTATATGTGATAATGGCTTGTAGAACACCATAGTGGAAAATTATGTAGTTTAGGATGAATTTGGATATATATTTTCCTGTGATATATGTCATTGGAATGGCTTTTATCCACTTTGTAAAATACTTGGTGGTGGTGATTATGAATTTATGGTCATTAGATGATGTAGGCGTTATCTTACTAATGAGATCAATCCCTTACTATGATAAAGGCCATGGTATCGTGATAAGTCTTAATTCCTTAGTTAGATAATGGACGGGATCACCATGCTACTGACATTGTAAGCACTATTTCAAAAATTGATTAGCATATTGTTCCATGGGAGGCCAATAATATCCCATTCTAAGCAACTTATTTGCTAAGGTAACACCACTCGAATGTGACCCGCAAACTCCTTCATGTATCTCTTTTAAGGTAGTTGAAGCTACTTCAATGTTAAGATATCTGAGTAACATTCCACCAAGACTTCTTCGGTAAAGGGTATCACCAATGATGACAAAGTGAGGATATTTGGATAAATGTTTTGTAGAGGTTATTAGTAAGGTTGGATGGAAATATAACATCATGGAGGTATAGGTAAATATTGTGGTACCAAGGGGAATTGAGACCAAATATTTCACATAAAAATTCTAATTTAGGAATGTGAAAAGTTAGTATGAGAAGCTGATCCACAAAAAAATTGCATTTCAAGCTGTTATGTGGCATGCCTAGTAAAGATCCAATAGTTCCCATGGAATTTGCTACTTTTTTGTTAGCTCTTGGAATCCACTCAAAGGTGATGACTATGAAGTATTATTTAAAGCTATCTACCATTCTTTTATATGGCATCAACTTATCATGCATAGTTTGGTACTCATCATTGACTTGTCTTACCACTAGTTGGGAATCACCATAGACCTAGAGTTCTTGGATCTTCCATTGAATAGCAATTATTAACCCTGTGATGAGGGCCTTGTACTCTTCTATGTTGTTAGTGCATGGAAACGCTAGCCTATAGGACTTTGAAATGCAATCACCTTGGGGGGCGATGAATAAAATACCTGCTCCTAATCCGTGATGCGTATGGGAACAATCAAAGTATAGCTTCCATAAGTTTGTCAATGTTATGGTGAATATTCCTTCATCTATAAATTTAGATACCCAAAGATTCTTAACATATATGGGAGCTTCTACTAATTGATATGCGATGACTTGTCCTTTGATAACCTTTCAGTCCACATACTGAATGTGAAACTCACTTAGGATCATTACCCATTTAGCCATACAACCTGTGAGAGTTTCTTTTGATAATAAGTATTTCAATGGTTCAAGCTTAGAGATAAGAAAGTAATCTAATGGATAAGCATGTAGTTTCATATCTTTTGTGAAGCAAAAACTAATAATAGAAAAGCTCTTTCAATTAGGGTGTAGTTAAGCTCATATTTGAGCAAGGCCATTTTGATATAATAGATATCTCTTTCTTTTCTCCATTCATCATGATGTGCTAAGAGAGCTCCTAATGTTGCTAATGTAGTTGAAATGTACAATATCATGGTTTATCCACAATGTGTAGCATCAATACTAGTGGTCATGCAAGGTAATCCTTCAACTACTGGAAGGCCTATTGGAAATTATGATCCCATTTAAATGCTACACCCTTGTGAAGAAGGTGTGTGAATGGATGAAAATTTTCTACCAACTATGGAATGAATCGCCTGATAGATTGTAGCTTCCCTTGTATACTATGGAGTTTCTTTAGTTTTTAGGTAGTTGCATCTCAATAATGGATTTGAATTTGGTAGGGTCCAATTCGATTCCCCTTCATGATACTGTGTATCCAAAAATATTAACTAATGTGACTCTAAAGACACATTTCTTTGGATTTAGTCTCAACTGATACTTATTTAGCTTGTCAATAATTTAAGCTAATACTTCAAGATGACCTTTTCTTGTGATAGATTTTGATAATATGTCATCTACATAATCTTTCGGAATCTTATGAAACATGTTGTGGAATATTACAATGATCACTCTCTAATATGTTGGTCCAGCATTTTGAGACCAAAGGGCATAATGTTCTAGCAATAGGTACCCCATGGAAATGTGAATGTGGCATTATGTTGATCCTCCTGTGTTATCATTATCTGGTTATATCTTGAAAATCTCTCCATGAGAGACAACATCTCATGTCCAACTGTAAGATCCACAACGATGTCAATGTTTGGCAATGGAAAATCATCTTTAGTACATGCTTTATTCAAGTCTCTAAAGTTTGTGCATATCCAGATGCCCCCAGTGGATTTTGATATTGGTACGAGATTTGAAACCAACTCTGGATAGTCAATAGGTCTTATGAAACCCATGTCCCCATAGTATTCTTGCATATCAAGTTAAATAACAAACCCTACTTTGTGATAAAAAAAAGGTATGCCTTCTTAGAGCCCCATGAGTTCTGTGATAGCCTCATCATTTTTGAATAAATCAAGAACTAGTGCTTTTTGTTGGTCCTAATCTATGAGCTAGGGGTAGATGAGTTTGAGTTCATTGTTTTGGATAGGGGATGTAAATGATGTGGTAGTGATGGTGTATATAGAGGCATTTTCAAATAATTTTGTTATACACATGGGTAAGTCTTCAATATCCTCATCATCAAATGGATTTAACCAAGGAGAAGCTTCAAATTCCTCAATAAATATTTTTTCAATTAGAGAGGTCACATTTTTGTTTGAGTTGTACCTAATACCTTTATTCTTTGATCAGTTTTCTAAGATGATAGGTTCAAAAATACCTTTTTGTTTCAAGCCAGGTCTAGTAATGCTTGTATAGCCCATATTTTTGATCAATTGATAACCTTTGCTACTTGGATCCATGGGAAGAGGACCTTCTTCTTGTTCCTCTTGATATACCCATTTTGAGAAATTGACTTCATATATGACCTCGACATTTAGCTCTCCCCATCTTTGAAAGGTATTTTTTTTACCTTGATTATTTTAGACACTTTCTCAATATGATGGGGTTTACCATATGTCTTAGGAGAAAGTGGTAGTTTTCCCACATAGAAGGATTCCTCGAGGTTGTAATCACCACAACCATTGTCTTCTATCTGTACCTTGATTTTAGGAAGTGTTTGTTGAGAAGTTGATGTAGATGCAAGTTTCATTGGATCGACATAAGAAGATGAGAGTGGAACTGCATTATTATTTGGAACTTGGAGGAATATGTGATATTTCTCTTCCATACATTTGTAGTAGTAGAAAGGTTCGGGTTCATCATGGATGGTAATGTCCTCGTCAATGTATGGAAACTTTAGACATTGATGATAGGTATATGCATTGGCCTACATGATATGGATCCATGAGCAACCCAAAAGGATGTTGTATGGCAAGTCAAGTTCTAAGACTTGACTTGTTGTCTCAGCTATTGCAAGACCTACTTATATAGGTAGCTTTATTGTTCCTTTTGAGTCCCTCTCATTATCATCATATGCTCTAATGGTTATTGTATACACCTAAAATTGGTCACAACATTTAATTAATTAAATTCTAGTTATTTAATTAATATTCAACTATGTATAAATAAATTTGTAATTTATTTATATTGTTCATATCCTTTAATTCTTCAAATCTAAAAAAATCATGATCTTCTAATTTAATTATTATTATTTTTTTAAAAGTTTGTTTTATTTAATTAAGTTTGACTAATCTTAGATTAGGAATTCAAGCACGTCTACAAATTTTTATGCCACCTCACCAAGGTCACATGAAATTAAATAATTCTAATTTTTAAATTAGAATTATTTTCAAACACATGGCTTATTCCTCACACACTTGATTCTCCCACACATTTGGCATCCACTTTTGAATAGAGTTATCATGCAGGTTTATCCTTTGAGCTTGGGATCACTTTGGAGTCTTATAATTAGTTTTTATATAATGTTTTACATAATAGTTAGATCTTAGACTAACACCTTGCTTCATAGTTTCATTTTATGTCATCCTTTGCATCATAGTTGAATTTTAGATTAGTATATTTAGAGTTTTCATTTGAGCATATGTAGAATCATATAGATCACCACCATAGTATCCACCACCATTTGTCCATTCATCATAGTCACCCATCATTCATCATAATCATCCATCATTCATCATAGTATCCATCATCATTTCTACCATTTAGTTCCATGTAGGAATTTAATTAGCATGCATGTTAAATACTAATCTCGTTTCTTAAGTGTCATTCTAACAACCTTTGTGCACATAGAAATCTGAGGGCCAAGAGGTTAAAGGAATCATTAAGAATGGACGACAATGAGACGTTCTTAAAAGATTTGTTAAATTTAAATTTAGAGTAGCTTCTTTGCTTTGAATCTTTAATATAATTCGTTCATTAAGGTTTGTGTTGATACTAACTTTCCACATTTCACACACGCACAAAATGGCGCCCACCGTGGGGTCCTGTCCCGTTCTTTTTAACATTATGGAAAATTTATGTTCGTAGGTTCAAACATGAGACTTTTGGCACAAATGACACTTTCTTTGGCGCATATTGTCTCCATTCTGGTGCATTTTGCAGTTTCATTATTTTTCACTAAATCTGAGAGCTAATCCTTTGTGTTTTTGTCTTGCAGGTTTCCTAGATTCGTTGTCAAAGACTCAAACATAAACTACTGACATATTGTAGGGGTTGGAAGTGATTTAATTGTTCCCTTTTGTTTAAGTTAGGAACACAACTTAATTAAAGGATTAATGAATACCATGTCTTTCATGCTTAATGGATGGTAGGCAATGGATGATAGGGATATTCTCTCCCCTTAACTGGGTGACCAAAAATCTAGACCCATTCGTGTTTATCTGCGAGTGTGAGTGGAGTATATAGCGTGTGTTCTCTCTTTATTCATGCAAAATAAATAGTGATCGAACTACGAGTATACTTGCTTGCTTTTATTTATCTTAGAGGGGTTGCCTTGTAGTGGGAAAAAGTAATCACCCAAGGGAACGACCCAACCGGTAACACGCTAAAGCCAAGCGACTTCTAGTTGGTATATAAATGTGGATACTGGAACAAAGGCCAGTATTAAGAGGATAGTTCCAATGAGAAGGGAAACAATTGTCTCTCGCCACATGGATTATCCCCCACGAATAGAATGTCGATAATAGAACCCTTATTATAGTTTGGCCAAAAACCTTTATCTATTCTTTGGTGCAACAATGGTCGTTGAAAAGGCATCCACATTCTCACAGTTTTTAGTAGAGATGATTAGCTTTCCATGGGAGTTTTATGGGGGCTAGAATCTTGGTTGACCTGAGAAGTGAGTGCACTATAAGGCGGAGCACGTGTGGCCAAGCTTCTGAATTCATCCACTAAGAATAAGTGTGGTTGGGGTAAAACCCACATGGAATTTAAAAGAATACAATCTTTCACAACCTTAGGATTGTACATTGCTTGATGTGTCTTTATCAAAGTTTTTTCAAAACATATTTCAAAAAAACCATCATAGGTTGAAAGTGAAAACCTTGATTTAGAATAATATTCATTGAAACGACCAAATCTCTAACTGGAAAATCTGAAGACTAAAAAAAAGTTTCAAGAAACAGTGTTGTTCTCCTAGTCTGGCGCATCTTGTAAACCTTCTAGCGCATATTGGCTACTTTCTGGTACATCTGGCACCTGTATTCACACATATTGTCCAAGTTACCAGAGTCAAAACTTGCTTACGGAGCCTTGTAAAACTTTATGGAACATCTTGCAAGTCTTGTAGCACATCTTGCACCTATTTGAACACATCTTGTACCTAGTTCAACGCATCTTTCACATAGTCTAATGCATCTAGCACTTGTTCTGGCACATTTTGCACCTATTTTGGCACATTTTTAACATGTTTTGGTGCATTTTGTAGATTAGAAAACCCATGACCTAAATTCATCTCTTGTCTGACAGTCAATCTCATCCCGGGAATCCTTAGTAGTACACAACAGAGTCTAAACATGTGCTTTATCAAATGATTTCATGAAAGATTAAAGTCCAGAAACCAAAGTCCATAGTTCTTAGTCCAAAAGATCATCAAAAATGTCTCTCAACACTCTACGAATTTAGTGAGAGACTGGTCTTCAATTTCTACAAAAGAGCTTCAAGGAACAATCCCAACCTGTATTCATTTTACTATTGTCAAAATCCAAGACTTTTGAAAAGATTTGAGTATCTCGTATAGGAAGAATTTTTTTTCCCCTATTTCATAGTTGGAACCAAAATTTTAGAACCTTCTCAAGTTCATAATCATTCCTTATGTATCTTAGAGTCTAAACTTGTTAAAATTAACCTCTACAAGTGGAATTGTCCAACCTAAACCAAGATCTAACATATCAAAGTTCCAAAACCATCAAATTTATCACACCTTTGATTATTAAGCCTAGTTTCAACATCAAGATTTTTCATCCTTTCATCATGAAACGAAGCTATATAATAAAATCTAGCTTAGTCTCATTCATAGAATTTGTCATTCTATTTGACTTAGTTGTAATCCTTGGTACTCTCCCAAACATAAACACAAGTTTAGTCAAAGTACAACACTTGTATGAAAAAATTAGAAGCTCAAGGAAAAAGAACTTGAAACACAAAACATTGAAACTCCAACCATCGAAACTCCGAACACTGAAACACAAACCATTGAAACTCCAACTATCGAAACTCCAACTATCAAAACTCAAAATAGTGAAACTCAAAATAATGAAACTCAAAACACCATGGCTAAGGTTGAAGAGAATCCTTTCTATGGACTCAACAACACTTAAGGAGAAGAAGTAACTGAAGAAGATAATCAACATGCTGAACAAGACCCCAATTTCCACAAATGTTTAGAAAATATTTTCAAAATAAATGGGGAAAAATACCTCCTTATGAACTAGCTAAACAAGGTGCCAAATTTCTGGATGACTTTGATGTAAATCAACTAAAAGCACCTCCAAAAAAACCCAAAAATGATCCCGAACAAGTAGTTGCCTTGACTCATCTAGTAAAGAACCTCCAAAAACAAATGCTTCACATGCAAAGGGGAACTTCAAAAGGATACTTGATCCAAGGCATTTGTCCATATCTGTTTGATCAAAGTATTCATGTGATTCTCTTTCTAAAAAATTGTGAATTCCCCATGTACGAAAAATACAATGGAAAAACCGATCCCATTGATAATGTGAGGGAATTTAGAACCATGAGTCTTGAATTTTCCTATGAGGAAACTTACTTGATGCAGTTATTTCCATGTAGCTTAGGAGGACAATTCCTTGAATGGTTTTCCAAACTCACTCCACCAATTAACACCTTTGAGGAATTAGTCAACAAGTTCATCACCCAAGACTCTTACAACATCCAACATGACATCACCACGAAAGATCTTTGTAACTTGAAACAAAATAAGGGTGAATCGTTCCTTGTATTCTTGCAAAAATGGAGAAGCCTATTTACATGATATTCTTGTCCCATACCTGAAAAGGAAAAGATAGAAATATTTATCGACAACCTAAATGACAAGATGAGTTATAGATTGGAATTGCAATGTCCACCAACCTTCAAAAAGTTGATTGAAAATGGAATAAAAATCAAAGAGGCTTTAGTCAAGAGAGGATTCATCAAAATTTACAATGAAAACAACTCATCAAATTCCTCCAACAATTACAACAACAATGATAAACCAAAGTTTTGGCATTGAAACAAGAATGTGGATAACAGTGATGGTATAGTTGAAAACAAAAATGCAAAACCTGTATTCAACTTAACAACAAATGCCACCAAGACAAATCAAAACAACAATCAAAACAACAACCAAAACAACAATCAAAGTAATGTTGAAACCAAACCACCACCATATCAAGCATCATCAAATAGTTGAAGGTTCAGACCTTTAGGACAATCATTGGAATTAGCATTGAAAGAGCTTCTTGAAGCTAAAGTCATAACATTACGAGAGGCACAAGATTATAACCCACAAGTTAAACCTTGGCGATGGAGTGATACTCATTTTTGTGACTTTCATTGAAACAAAGGACACAAGACAAATGACTATATATAGCTGAAAGATTTGATACAAGACTTGATTGATAACAAGACCATATTTGTATAAGGACCCCAAATGAACAATGATCAGGGAGCATTCAAGAACCCTCTACCAAACTATGAAAAATGGGAATCTTCTTCATCAAACAACAAAGAAAAGAATGTAAACTATGTCTATGAGACTATCATTCTTAACATTTCTGTAGTTCACAATCATATTCATGATGAACAAGACATTGTATGAGCTAGTTTGAAATTTTTTCAATCCCTAGCTATGGTGGGACACATGACCACACCTCATTTCCTATCATTTACTAAAAACTGATGATACATCACTCACCCATCTGCATAATGCTCCACTTCATATTGAGGTTTTGATCCATAAATGTCTGGTCAAACATGTTCTAATAGATGGAGGAGTTGGTTTAAATATCTGCTCTTTAAATTTTATACATGCCTTGGGATATTTAGAAAATGTAATAGACTCCAGTAAAAAGATTACCATGAAGGGATATGATCCAGAAGAGCACTTATCTAAAGGATCAATTACTTTACCAATTAGAATTGGCCCTGTGGTGAAAGATGTGGTTTGCCAAGTCCTTGATCTCCCCTTGACCTATAATATCCTCCTTGGAAGACCACAGATACATGAAATGCAAGTAGTTTCCTCTACATACCATCAATGCTTGAAATTTTCTCATGATGGAGTTCAAATCACAATACAAGGAGATCCTAATTCTCTCATGTCTAGCCATAATCAAAGTCCTAAAGTTGAAATCACCATCCCTAGCAATTGTGAAGCATCCCCCCCTCAAATAAATGTTGATCCTTAAACCGTCAAACATCCACTCCAGTCACTGTACTATCAAACCCCAAAGTCGAAATTCATGATCTAGGATGTGGAGAATATTGTCTAGATAAGTTGCTAATAAATGACACTACTACTGTTGTCAAAAAATGTCATACTTCCAACAATGATGTTGAGACTGCTACATAAGAAATGCAAAAAGATGACCGTGCTGGGATTGAAACCTTTTGGGATCTTGATGATACACCTACCCTTTCTATATCTGGCTGCACACAAGCTTTTGATACCTATGATAACCCCTTGTTTGACTAGGATATCTATGATAACCCACTCTTTGACCATGATCTTGCTGAGGAAATACACTCATCATCCTTCTATCACACTTTCCCTAGGCTAGGGTATGAATCTCCTAATGTTCCATCTATCAAGTCATCTTTCCAAGAAGCTAAGGACGTGCAAGCCTCTATTGATGTTAGTAGTACCAAAAAGGATAGTATCAAAGACTCCATTGATGGCATCATCACTCCCACTCCATTCATCTCACCCAAATCCATCTACCTTGTAGACATGGATCAACAAGTATCATCTAAAGCAAATATAAAGGAGGCAAATCATAAATCAAAGGTAAAAATTCCTTTTTCAAAAGGATATTCAAAACCAAAAGAAAGCTTGCCACAAAAGAAAAATAAAGAGAAGTCCCTTAGCCAAAATAAAAAGCTATTGGAAAAATCAGAAGAAATAAAAGGATGAATCAAAGTCCCTTAGCCAATACAAAAAGCTATTGGACCAATCAAAAAGAAAGAAAGATCTAGACAAGTCCCCTAGCTAAAATAAAAAGCTATTGGACAAATAAAAAATCAAAGTAAAAAATAAAAGTGTGCAAAAGTTGATCTCCAAACATGCCTCTCCCTCAAAACTCATTGGGGGAATCTATCAAATAAGAAAATCAAAGAAAGAAATTTTTGATTCACGGTCTACATCCATGTCACTTATACCGCATATTCGCTTTCACCCATCCATGTTCACATATCCACCATATCATTACACCTCCACTGGTGATGTCTTTCAATGCATCTTTGATGGTGACCCCTTCACATACTATAACTCATCGGTCATCCAAGTTCCTTTTTTTCTAAAGCCTAATTACCCACATAACGTGCACATTAGGGATCCTATCATAGCATCTTTCATTTGTCACCTCTATCATCCATTATACTTGCCACTCGTACTCCTCATTCCGATTGGGTCTTTTCATCTAGCACGATCATTCACACAGTATTAGGGCACTATTGTATCATTCTTCGGATTAGGAGCATATCAATTGTCCACACCAGAAGGGGATTTATTTGATGAACCCCTCAACAACCTGCATCACAAGAAGGTTCTACACTTGAATCATCTAGTGCATCAGAAAAAGTCCTGAAAAAATACAAAAACATAAGAAAATATCCTTCAAAAATAAAAAGCAAAAAGAAAAAAAAAGTCTATCAAAAATTTAAAAAAAAAAAGAAAAATACAAAAATACAAAAAAAAGTGAAAAATAAAAAAAATCTGGAAATCTGAAAAAGTGCAATAAAAACAAGTAGTGAAAACCTAGCAATAGGCACTATTTGTGATAGGATAACTTTTCCATCTATTTGAGCATGTCGACCATTTGCTTTTGTCATCCATCTACCTATCCTTGGAAAGCACTATGTACATATCCTGGCATCACGGTCATGTCTCACCCTAGGCTGGGGGAAAAATCCTCAACTCACTAGGGGCAATAAACTTTGAGCTTGAACCAACAGACAAACAGTAGTAGTACAACACAACCCAAAGCATGATTATTGTGCAACTCAACATTGAACATCAAACACCATCAGAAATACATGAACACATCAACCAAAAATCCAAATCAATCAAACCAAAAAAAAACTTCGCATGGATGATGTTACTTCTGAATCAAGGGCTTATCACGCCAAACACAAATTTTTAATTGTTGTACTTTGATTTTTATTATCATATCTTTGGAGCCCCTTGATGATGTATTGAACTAGAGGAGCCAAGAAGGAGAATGATTTTTCTTTGTCTGTTGTTTGTGAGTTTATCATTATTATTGTGTAAATTGTCGTGGGATGTGCTCTACAAAGTATCACTAATGACATTCTGAATTTGCATAGGAAAATGATTAACTCTTGTCTGTTTACGCAAACAATACTCAGTTCATCTCGGTTTAATTAGACTTAGATGCTTGTGTTAAGTTGCACTATCAAACATCATGGAGTAGTACTCAAGTCATCATGGTCTAAATATACCATCAATGATTGTACTCAGTTTCAACATTTTAAAGGCTCAATGATGATAAAAAGCACAACAAATTGGCTATTACAATGACAACATTTGCATACTAGATCTGCATGGTTATATTAGATTGCATCCATGATAGTTTTTCATTTTTATTTAGGGGTTTTCCAAGGTTGAAATGATTTCACAATGATGTTATCTCTCACATTAATGGATTGAGTACACTTGACATTACCATAAACACATCATTTTCATATAGTTGCACATTAGTTCCATCATCAATTACATACATCACATATGCATTATCACATCATTCATCCATGTATGCATCACATCATAATATCCACATAAAAAAAAGAAAGAAGTTCATTGCATCTCACTTGCATAATCAAAATAATTTTATCAATTATTAATGGATTAATAAATTGGTCCATTAAGAAGATGGAAAGACATATCCAGCCGAGTAAGATTTCCAAGAAGAAAAGAATATTTATTTTAATAGGGGCATAATTGAACTTGATGCATCTATAATTGAACTTGATGCATCACTGAAATCATGTATTCCTTTAATAAAATGGATCTTGGATTCACATAAGAATATTGAAAGACATATCCAACAAAGTAAGATTTCCAAGAACAAAAAGTTGTTGAAAAACATGATTGATTAACAAGGATATAATTCCCTTGTTATGAACATCTAAAACTAGTAGTGAAGATGAATTTGTTATTACTTGAAAATCGAAGAATGACAAAGGACTCACTGGATCAACATAATCATGCATTATCATATTATCATTGCATACATTCCATAATCATCATTGCATCACCTCGTCATTACAAAGCACCATAATCATCATGATCATCATCACATATAAACATCACATAAACATCAATAGAAATATGCATTATCTTGTGTTCATTTCATACATTACATCATTTATTTGCATTAGAAAAGTATAAAAACATAAAATGCATCACATATCATTTGCATAATAGGATCCATCACATACATCATATAGGCATCATTCATAAAACATCATAGAATCATAACACACAAATTACATCCTCATCAACATCATAAGCATCATAATCATGATCATAAAATAGAAAATGCATTCATAGCATATCATATCATCATCATATAGAACATCACATAGCATCATAAAATAGAAACCAAATGCATCCATCATAATCATCATGATCATCATTACATATAAACATCATATAGACACATATATCATCATCATCATCTCCACATGTCATATATAACTCAAAATGATGTCAAAGTGTACAAGGATATCCAATGGTATAAAGAGATACATCAATATAAAAAATGGCAGTGTATCATAATGTCTCAAATCAAGAGGTACATCATCAATGTCTCAACTGAATCAGTGTATACATCAGGTCTTGGTACATCATCAAGTCTTAGTACATTAATCAATCCTATACTGGGGCATATCAATCAATCAGAGAAGTCAAACCACATCGCCCAATCAAATCTAAATCCACCTGCACCAGATGCAGAAATCCTCCTATGATCATAACACATCACAAATCAACAATCTTATCAATCAATTCTACCTCGCCTATCATGAGGTTCATCAATCAATGCACCTCTCCTATTATGAGGTTCATCAATCAATTCAAGCTTGCCTATCATGAGGAACATCAATCACTCAAACTATAATTGATCCTCGCCTATCATGAGGTCAATTATCAATCTATCATCAACCTCGCCTATCATGAGGTCAATCAATCAATCATCAATCTATCATTGATCCAACCTATTATGAGGTCGTCATCATCTATGTTGATCATCGCCTATCATGAATTCAATCATCAATCTATCATTGATCCTCACTATCATGAGGACAATCATCAACACACTATGTTGACCCTTACTTATCATGAGGTCAATCATCATCATCCTAAGATTGATCATACATAATAGGCTTCTATTAAACATAATGAAGTAAGGGATTTAACTACTTTAAAATGGGTATTTGATTATATGTATATGTTGGGTAAAGTCCATCAATTTTGGGTAGAGTCCATGACATGATGGTTCAATGTATTTCTTATGTGTCTATGTAATTTAACTCCATATCTAGAGGTCTTTATGTATAGGCCTATGTATTTGTTGATTATAATTGTGTCTCATGTTATGTATGATCCAGCCAAGAGTGACCCTCCAAGATATTTGAGCAATGATAGGAAGTCATTGGACTATGCTAATGACTGATGTTTGGGTTACTACTTGGGATTCGTCAACATTCACCTAGTTCATGAAGGTGAATGTATCAAACTACCTTGGCTATGATACAACCGTTACAGTTGCACAAGTAGGGACCCATCCATGTAGGTAATAGTAATCTGGGGCTAACTGCGTATTGAGAGGGTTCACTGGCTATCACTAATAAGCACAAAAGTGATCGATGCCAAGTGTTACCTAGGATTGTCAAGAAGATAGCTGAAAATACCACTAAGGTCACAAGGTGGTATATTTTGGGAGCTACTTCTTCCTGGGTGGAAAAACTTGTCTCTAGTGACCTATAGGTGATTGGAGCTGGAATCCACTAGGTTTGGTAGGTTTACTACTTGGGGAAACGCTTGGGATGGTGGAAGAATCTATGGTGTAGTATGGGATAGACTATATACCTAGCCATGTGGTGCTGAGAATGGACCCACGGTGTAGTATGGGATGCACCAAATCCTCTTCCCATTTGTAAAATGTTGCAGAAGACTAGAGGAAAGGATAGGACCTGCGGTGTAGTGTGTAATGCAGCAATATTCTTTCTATCTAGGATACATTATAGACATTTGTTGCAGCCATCGTGATGTGTTAGTCAGTCAGTCATTGTGATGTGTTAATCAACCATTGTGTATGGAATGTATGTGGAGCTTGCCGCTGTGTATGTGATACAAGTTGGAGCTTATCACTATGTATTTGTGATACATTTTGGTGCTTGTTACCGTGTATTTGTGATGTATGTTGGATCTTGTCACTATGTATGTGAAGTATGATGGAGTTTGACACTATGCATTTGTGATATATGATGGATCCAGTCATTAATGTAAATATGATATGCGTATAAGACCATAATAGTGTACTTGTAATGTTCAAATGTGGTAGTTACGATTGTACTTGTGATCCGTGTATGATCTAGTCACTGTTATACTTGTGATCTATGTATGATCCAATCACTGTTGCACTTGTGACCCGTGTTTGATCCAATCACTATTGTACTTGTACTATGTATGAGCTAATCAACTTGTGTATATGGGGATATGCTTGTCATGCCCATAATTTTTGCTAGAAAACCCAATAATTTTTTTTTGAAACAAAGCTACAAAGTGAAAGTTAAAACACTAACAAATGATAACCATGTACATACATGGTTGAATAGTACATGAATTGAGGAACATTTCTCGTACAACATCACCATTGACATGTCGCCCAAGAATGGGGAGTGGAGGAGTAAGCATAGTTGGGTGCACAAAGTCCATCACGTGCACCCTCAATCCACAATTGGTAGGCTCTAAAACCTAGGCTAAACAAGATTCTATAGATGGTCTAATTAGCCAAAGATATGACATACTAGGCTTACTTAGCTTTTAGTTTCCATGTTCACAAGGTAGGGTTGGTATAGTGGTTATTCGTATTGGTAACATTCATCATTATTCTTTTCAACCATTTTTGAATCTAAGGATACCAAATTTGGTACCATCCGTTTGTTGCAGCAGATATTATTATTCACTTTTATAAATAATAATGTTAATACAAATTGCCATTAGTATTACTATAATTTATCCTTAGTGGCATATTAATGAATCGCGACAATGATACTATTAATGACATAATTTAAAGCAACACTAATATTAAAATGCACACTAATATTAATGTTATGATACTCATCTAAAGAGATGTCAATACTAATTGAAATAGTAACGGTGTTATTGATACTTTAACCTTTCAAATATTAATATTATTTTATAATAATACTAATGATAAGTATTAGCATTATATAAAAAGTTTAGTTTATCTATTGTTGCCAATATATATTATTATATATACCAATTCATCTATAATTAACTATTATTTATTTAGTTCCTTACTTGTTCTTATATAATTTATTCTAAAAATAATTTAAAGAGATTAATAAGAATAAAAAGAATCATATACAAATAATTATACTATTCTTATTATTTAATTTTTCCCTATATGAATTTTTTTTTAAAAATAATCTAAAGAAATCTTAAAGTAATCTAGTTTAAAAGTAATCTAGAATATGGGAATATATTCCCTCATTTATCACCATAATCTTTTTTTTAATTTGGGTAATTAATGATTTTGTCTTCTCTATCAATTCTACAACAAAAATATTTTTTCAATAGACTCTTATATTCCATTTCCTTTATTTGAAAGTCAAGAATTTGAATAGTTGATTTTAAAATCCACAT
>VDFB02324345.1:9323-25587 GCA_007258455.2 Sequoia sempervirens | reverse complement strand
TTGGCATCAATGATCCAAATTAACTTCAAAATAAATTTTCTGTAATGCCCCAAGCCAATTGCCTAGGGAAAACCAATTTTCTAATTTTATTTTTCAATTCATTTTATCAACAACATTAATATGGTTGACTTAATAAAAATTATTTTTCTTAATTTTGGGATAAGAAATAAGTGAATTAAATTATCTAACTAATTGAAACAATTGCATATGATTTAAATATAATGTAATGTAATGCTAGCAATTTCCCTTTGTATTTCTTTCATATTTCCCAATTCTCAAATGCATCATACAAAATTATAATGCAAGATTAATTAATCAAATATAAAAATTACAAGGGAAAATGCAATCATAACCAAACATAAACACATTTATGGGTTATCACAACACAACATACCCCTAAATCATCACTGATTTGGGCTTGGGTTTACTTAAGGTTTTAAATGATACAACTTGTACTCAATTTGAGTATAATAGGGACCTTAGGACCCAACTAACATGGCCCTATGATATTCTTTCTATCTGGGATGCATTATAGACATGTGTGTCAGCCATTGTGATGTGTTAGTCAATTAGTTGTTGTGATGTGTTAATCAACCATTGCGTATGGAATGTATGTGGAGCTTGCCACTGTGTATGTGATGCAAGTTGGAGCTTGCCACTATGTATTTGTGATACATTTTTGTGCTTGATACTATGTATTTGTGATGTATGTTGGATCTTGTCACTATGTATGTGAAGTATGATGAAGCTTGACACTATGTATTTGTGATATATGATGGAGCTAGTCATTAATGTAAATATGATATGCATATAAGACCACCATAGTGTACTTGTGATTCTTGTATGATCCAATCATTGTTATACTTGTGATCTATGTATGATCCAGTCACTATTGCACTTGTGACCTAGGTTTGACCTAGTCACTGTTGTACTTGTACTGTGTATGAGATAATTAGCTTTTTAATATGGGGGTATGCTCATGGCAGCCATTGTGTATAATCTTTGAGATTATGGTTTGAATGATCTCTTGTGAATATATTGAATGTTTGTACACTAACATTTAGTAATGATTGGTATGGGCCCAACACTTGATGACAAAGTAGTTATTATTATATTATAATTGACTATGTTGATAGCTTACATGTACTAAATTAACTTAGTTATGGGTCAAAGGTGAGATAATAGATCTCATACAAAAGGAGAGTGTGAACTCCCTCTATCATTGTGATTGTGGGGTGAACTACGAATCCTCTGATTTCCCACAAGGCGATACATAGGCAGGGTCATCATGAACCCTCAAGGCTTAGGTTGTAGGTCTAGGAAAGACCTTAACCTTGGGACTTTAACACTCTTTGTGCAAGCGTATAATTGGCAATAATGAGTTGATGCCACCATGGGAATGAAGAAGTATTGAAGTTAACACTATTAAGCTTCGTGGAAGGTGCTCAATCGTTTAAGTTGGTAGATGTTGTAAATGCAAAAAAGAAAAATGTTGTGCTTGAGATGGGGAGTTTACAATCCTCTATTTAATGACCCCTACTCTCCAGGCCAACTCATTTGAACCCACTTATAAAAGTCTTGTTTAGACACATCACGCTGAACATTAACATTAAGAAAATTATTAAGGAGATGGTGTTAAAAAACCCTACCTTGTTCATCATGTTTCTTAATAGTTGGTCTAGTCATTACGTCTAAATAAACCAACTAGGAGATATTAAGGATAATTTTGTGGTATTTATTTGATCGATACAAGATTTTGGAAAATGGAAAAGATTGTGCTTGTCAAAGAAATTTTTTTTTTTGATAGAAGATAGAAGAAATAATTTTATATTTTTTTGATTTTCCTCTATTTTCCACGGATTTTATCCTTGACAGACCACTTCCATCAGTTGGTAAACTTTTCATGTCAGCTTAGAAAGATAGACAAGTTGTTGGAGAAAAACAAGTGAGTTGATTCGTATGCACCAAGTTTGATTTTAGTGATAATTTTTCTTGTCATCGTGTGGAACAAAGTATTTGAAAACATGAAAAATTTCATAACATTTTTTACCAAATAGGGGAGAGATCTGCATTTTGACTGTCTTCAATTTATTAATATATCTTTTTATGATGGAAGGCGTTTCCTATATAAAACAAACTATCTATTTTTTGAAATCAACAATTGAGAATTGAGGAGAAAGATGTAAGACGATAAAATCAATCTCAACCATTATCTCTATTTTTATTTTTAAAATGATTTACCAATTTAAAAATAGGCATTTTATTTTATGAATTTTTATTTATTTTTGATAAGATTCAAATGAAAAATAGATTATATTTTATTAATATTTTTAGGAAGAATTTATAATAGCTCTTTGGAAGGGAGATTCAGAGGCTTAAAGGAATGTTTTACTCATCAATTATTGTCTAGAAAGGTGCCTCTGGGCCAAATATGGTATAAATTGTCTTCCACCTCCAACCTTTTATTATAAATAGTTACTGTTATGTTTACTTACTTCAGTAATTATTTCTTTTTTGTAGGTTTGTAGCCACGATGCCAACCAAAATCAATAGAGGAATTGTTGACATAATTGACATTGTGAGATATGGTATTATATACTCTCTGTTATGCTCACTTAGCTTAATTATTATCTTTTCTGTAATTATAATTGAAAAGCTATTACTAAGTATAATTTAGATATTTTTCATTGCATTGTTTGGCTTCTGTAGTGAACAAATTCTCAATCCAGCAGTTCCCCTATCACTAAGGATTTCTGGAATGCTCATGGGTGAACATAATCTTTCTGTCTTTATTTGCACAACCTTTTATTATTAGACTTCAACTTTCAAACTTCTTATAGTGCATTTGAAACAAAAACTTTTTATAGGATGTGTAGTAGACATCTACAATAGGAAGGTTGAATTTCTTTATGGTAAGTAATGTTGAGTCACCTTTCCTTGGGAATTCCTTTTCTTAAGTGAAACATTTTTGGGAATTTCAGGTAACATTGCTCTGCTTTGATGTTTGTCATGCTTTTAGATGATGCAACCAGGGTCATGGTATAAATCTCATCTACTTCATTGCTTACTACATTACAATCACCACACAACTTTGATACTTATTTCATGGATGAATTCCTTGTACTGTAATCATTTTTCTAATTCATGTGAAATTGTAGGACAAGCTCTATGGAGGGATCTAGAGCCTTTGAGATGAAAGCTTGATAATGAAATTGCTTAATAATAATAACTTATAATGTTATTTGTGGCTTAATAGATCCAAATCAAGAAATTCATTACAAAAAAGTACGTTTCTGGGGTTGATTATGACCTTGACGAGTTAGACAACATTGAACAATTGACAACACATCCCATCTCTTTGGTAAGTGATCAATTTCACAAAAATAAAATTGGATTGTGTAATTTTTTTAATCAACTTAGTTTAATTATGTTGTGCTCTGTAGAGGAATTCTTTCGAATTCCCAATGAAGAACCAATTGCATCACTCAAACCAATGAAGTTTCAAGGTAATTTGGTTACATTTTAGAGTGAGTATATACGTTTTGCTCCAAAATAAACATAATTAATTCTCTCTTCTTGTGTGTAGCTAATTTCAAAAATATCACACTACAAGATGATAATTTGAGATTTGAACAATTGTGCTACAATCAAATTCACGTGTAAATTTCATACATTCCTTGTCCTATATTGTTTTCAGTTTAGTTTGTGTTAACATAGGCTATTCTTAAACATTAGTTCAACATGTAGAAGGTAAATTATAGCTCTAAATTTTATTCATAGACAAGAAAAAAATGTTTCAGGTTTGATGAAGATTGGCTGGTAGAAGAACCTGCAAATAACACTTTGCCTCCCAACTTGAATTTGAATACAAAGCAACACTAAGGTTGTGTTAACCAATTTCAACACTTTTTCAGCCAATAAAAGTTTTATTATAATATGCATTGTATAGTAAATAGTGTTAACTGTTAAGACACTCTTTCACTTGCAGATGGGGAAATTCCACATGAAGTAGATCAACAAGGGGAGGCTCAGCCAGACAGTCCTAAATTGGTATTGTGCATTAATTAGTAGTATAATGTACTAGTTAAGGGAAGCATAGGGTAGGTTATTTTAAATTTTTGATAATGGACTAATTGTGCATTATTATTTTCTTTATGAAGCTGGAGCCTGATGCACAGAGCGTTCAACCTTCCATCATGCATACTAATAGGTGTGTGATTAATAGAAAAAAAAAGAAGAAATCCATCATTTGGGACAAAGATACATTTTTTCTAATGACGTGTATAAGAAATGGCTTAGTGATCCCTCCCGCATCGTCAAAGGCGATACTCATAGGCTAAAAATTTAAAAATTAATCTCTTTGATTGATTATAGTGTACCACCATTCAATTGTATAGCTCAACTGTAGATAGTATACCTAATGGGGATTGATCAAAGATGTTTATATTTTTTTTGGGGGTTCCGATTTGGTTGATTCTCATTATAATATCATAAAGAATAATCCGCCATAGCTCTGTACTTGTGAATTTATTTGCACGGGTTAAAAGATTTTTGCTCTTGATGATCTATTGTAGTTTAGCTTTTAGACATTTTATATTTTAATACTCAGTATATTTTTTCCTATTATCAAAGTATTTTGATAGTTTTAGGATATTCATATAACTATTCTTCTTTTTCTACAAGTTGCGAGCAAGTAGCCGATTGTCCATTACAAGAGAGAAGCTGATGTGGCTTCCATCCACTTTGTTCTTTTCCACATCTACAAAATTGTCATATGATCCATGTTGCACAATGCCCTTATTAGAGCTGTGGAACCAAAATGTTCTTGGATGGAACAAAGAGAAAATACAAGGCATGCTCATTTAAAATTTGCTTGAGCTACATATATTTCTGAAGTTGTAATTTTGTGTTTTGATCCTTTTTTAACATACATCCAAATTAAAAAAAAAAAGTGTTAACTTTTTTTTCCTTTTATTCCTTCTTATAGAAACTCTTGGAAATAGGAAGGAATGCTCATCTTTGACCACTAAAAGGAGAGATGATGAGAACCAGTCAATAAATTTGGTGGGTTTTAACTTCAATCTTTTGGTTACTCATTCAAAAGCTATTTGGAGAATTTTCGGTCCAATTGAAATTAATAATTTAATGTGTTATGCAAAGTGAAGCTGAGCCTGTAAATGAAAAATAGAAATACAAAGTGATTAAAAGAATCCTTTTTCAAAAATAAATAAATTATAACTTGAATCTACATAGGATATATGCCATAAATCATTCTTTTACACCATCCTTAATTTTTGATTGTTTGTTCCCTATCATTGATATAATGTGAAAAATACTAAAAAATACTAATTTTGAGCATCCTAATTAGGTCAAAAAGTGAGACATACTATTGTGAGATCATTCCCACATTATAACATATAATACACTTTATCAAAACCTCACATGCGAAGTTTAATACTTAGAGGGCCCATTTTATAATAATACTCATACTCCATGCACTATAGAAGATTCCTTTAGATCAAATACTTAATAAAAATGAGAATATATTCTTTGGAATTATACAAATTATGCATACTAAGACATAAATCCATTGACATTTGATATAAAAAATATTTAGAAGATAACTTATATTCTAGTGAGTTAGCTCTCCTCTTACTTTCCATAAACAATAGTGTCACAACTTGCTTTCGATTAGTTCCCTTAGACTCCAACTCCTAAAATAGAAAATCAACACCTAAATCATATATCTTTGTAAATATTATTCGTGTCAATGTAAATCCCTCATTTATCACCATATATATATATTTTTTGGGTAATTAATGTTTTTGTCTTCTTTATCAGTTCTACAACAAAAATATTTTCTCAATAGACTCTTATACAAAATTTCCTTTATTTGAAAATCAAGAAATTGATTAGTTGATTTTAAAATCCATATTTGATCAACTGTCCAAATGTATCACCCTTTTATATCAACAATTATAGGTGATTAGTAAACCAACAAAATGTGCTCACTATTTGATATAGTCACTGTTGCACTTGTGACCCTGTGTTTGGTCCAGATACATTGATAGAACTAAAAAACCATGAGAGATGGAAGAATTGTGTACCTCTATAATACGTCAACATTAGAAACCTTAATTGCTCCTTACCATTCAGTCATTGAAACATAACAAGTTACAAAATCTACAAAGTAGCTAACCATAGTTAGTATCTACTTTAGTATTGACTAGCCCATACACTCGGTGGTAACAACACAAAGTACCCTCTTTGTTTCTTCGTTCTGTTTCAATTTATCTCATTTCATTTCAATTTCCTTCACTATTTCTCAAGTTGGAGCATTTCTCACAATTACACACTTAAATTTATTTCATTACCTTCGCCAACTTTTCTCTGTAAATTTATTTCATTAACTTTAATTTGTTTATTACCTTTTCCAGCATTGTATTGCATTCAAACATCCCAAATAAAGTTATTCAGAAACATAGACAATATTAATTCTTATACTCTGTTCATGACTGCAAGAAAATGAAAATTCATTTGTATGCTTGAGATTTGATCATTCTTTTAATCACATTTAGCAATAATTTCTATTTTCTAGAAGAATTTGTAGTAGCTCTTATGAAGGGAGATTCAAAGGCTTGAAGGAATTTTTTACTCATCAATTATTGTCCAAAAATACGCCTTTGGGCCAAATATGGTATAAATTTTCTTCCACCTCCAACCTTTTATTATAAATAGTTACTGTTATGTTTAGTTATTTTAGTAATTGCATTTTTGTAGGATTGCGGCCACAATGAAGACCAAAATCAACAAAAGTGATGTTGACAAAATTGACATTGTGGAGATCTGGTATTATATGCTCTTTGTTCTACTCAGCTTAATTATTATCTTGTTTGGAATTATAATTGAAAAGCTGTTACTAAGTATAATTTAGAAGTTTTTCACTACATTGTTTGGCTTGTGCAGTGAACAAATTCTCAATCCAACAGTTCCCCTGCCACTAAGTCGAATACTCATCGGTAAACACAATCTGTCTTTTTTGCACAAATTTTTATTATTAGACTTCAACTTTCAAACTTCTTACAATGCAATTGAAACAAAAAATTGCAGAAGGCCTGGTACATATCTACAATAGGAAGGACAAACTCTATGGAGGGATCTAGAGGCTTTGAGATGAAAGCTTGATAATGAAATAGCTTAATAATAATAACTTATAATGTTATCGGTGGCTTAACAGAACCAAATCAAGAAAGCCCTTACAAAAAGTCACGTTTTTGGGGTTGATTACGACCTTGACGAGTTGGACGACACTGAACAGCTGACGGGGCACCCCATCAACACTGAACAGCTGACAACACACCCCATCGATTTGGTAATTGATCAATTTCACAAAAATAAAATTAGATTGTGCAATTTCTTTAATCAACTTAGTTTAATTTATGTTGTGCTCTGTAGAAGGAATTCTTCCTAATTCCTGACGAAGAACCAACTACATCACTCAAACCAATGAAGATTCAAGGTAATTTGGTTATATTTTAGATTGAATATATTTTTCTCCAAAATAAACATAATTAATTCTCTCTTCTTGTACGTAGCTGATGTCAAAAAGATCACACTGCTAGATGATAATTTGAGATTTGAACAACGGTAATGTAATCAAACTCAAATTTC
The DNA here is from genome assembly GCA_007258455.2 of Sequoia sempervirens. Classification (NCBI taxonomy): domain Eukaryota; kingdom Viridiplantae; phylum Streptophyta; class Pinopsida; order Cupressales; family Cupressaceae; genus Sequoia; species Sequoia sempervirens. The sequence continues at coordinate 17,916 of VDFB02324345.1, read as the reverse complement.
ATTCATTCCTGTCCCTATACTATTTTTAGTTTAGCTGGTGTTAGCATAGGCTATTCTTAAACATCATTTCAACATCTGAAAGGTAAATTACAGCTCTAAATTTCATAGACAAGAAAAAAATGTTTCAAGTTTGATGAAGATAGGGTGGTAGTAGAACCTGAATGGTTTGATGAAGATAGGCTGGACGATAGGCTGGTAGAAGAACCTAAAAATAACACTCTGCCTCCTGATTTGAATTTAAATATAGAGCAGCAGCAAGGTTATGCTAACCAATTTCAACGCTTTCAGCGAAGCAAAGTTTTATTATAACAAGTATTGTATAGTAAATAGTGTTAGACACTCTTTCACTTGCAGATAGGGAAATTCTGAAAGAACAAGATGGATTTAACACAAATGAACTTCTACATGAAGTAGAGCAACAAGGGGAGGCTCAGCCTGAGAGTGCTAAATTGGTATTGTGCATTAATTAACAATATAATGTACTATAGTTAAGGGAAGTGTAGGGAAGGTGATTTTAAATTTCTGCTAATAGATTGATTGTGCATTGTTATTTTCTTTATGAAGCTGGGGCTTGATGCATAGAGTGTTCAACCTTCCCTCAGGCGTACTAATAGAAATAATAAATCCATCATTTATGACAAAAAAACATTTGTTTCTGGTGAAGTGTTTATGAAATGGCTTAGTGATTGCTCCAGCATCGTCAAAGGCTATACTCGAAGGCTCAAAATTGAAAAAGTAATCTCTCTGACTGATTACAGTGTACCACCATTCAATTGTATAGCTCAACTATAGATAGTGTACCTAATGGGGATTGATCAAAGATGTTTATATGTTTTTTGGGGGTTTTGATTTGGTCGATTCTCATTAGAATATCATAAAGAATAATCCCCCATAACTCTGTACTTGTGAATTTATTTGCACGGGTTAAAATATTTCCGCTCTTGATGACCTACTGTAGTTTAGCTTTTAGACATTGTATATTTTAATACTCACTATATTTTTTCCTATTATCAAAGTATTTTGATAGTTTCAGGATATTCATATAACTATTCTTCTTTTTCGACAAGTTGCAAACAAGGAGGCAATCGATTACAAGAGAGAAGATGATGTGGCTTCCATCCACTTTATTCTTTTCCAAGTCATATGAGCCCTGCTATGCAATGCCCTTATTAGAACCTGTGGAACCAAAATGTTCTCGGACAGAACAAAGAGAAAATACAAGGCATGTTCATTTAAAATTCCCTTGAGCTATATATATATTTCCAAAGTTATAATTTTTTGTTTTGATCTTTTTTTGAGATACATCCAAATTAAAAAAAAATTGTTAATTTATTTTTCCTTTTATTCTTTCTTATAGGAACTCTTGAAAATAGGAAGAAACACTTATCTTTGACCGCTGAAAGGAGAGATGATCAGGACCAGCTAATAAATTTGGTGGTTTTAACTTCACACTTTTGGTTACTCATTCAAAAGCTATTTGGAGAATTTTCAGTCCAATTGAAATTAATAATTTAATGTGTTATGTAGAGTGAAGCTGACCCTGTAAATAAAGAAGTGTTGGATACAATTGATAACCCAAACCAACAAATGGATTGGGATGTGGATTGGGATGTCAATCAAATGGAATTAACATCAGTGCCTTCAGGTCATGTTTCATTTTTCCTTTAGGAGTGATGGTAAAATGTACTTTTTAGTGAACAGTGAACAACTACTCCAATGCAGAATAGCGAAATACAGTCACTAGGAGTTTTTGAGATTTATGCATATTTGGATTTTTGTAAGATGTGTATCATTTTGAAAGTTTCTCATGGTTTATATAGTCCCCACTTCAGAAATTTAATGTCAAACGTCTATTTTAACACACATTACTCATATTTATTGGACTAAACAACTCCAGGTCAAAGTCTCAAATCTAATAAGGTGACCCCTACATCAGAACCATTGGGATCCATCAGAACCATTGGAATCAGTAAAAGAGGATTCAATCCCAATAATCAAAAGGTGTCAGTGAAAATTAATAAATTAATTCCTCCATTGAAAAAACATTTATATTTTCTACTAAATTTAGAGTTTGATTTAATTAGCCCGAAAAGAAAGCATATTACACTAGATGGACTTGGTGGTGTCCTTCCCGACAAACATATGATGGGGGAAATGAGCACTTCCCAGTTGGATATTACACCAGATGGACTTGGCAGTGTCATTCCCAGCGAAGAACATATGATGGAGGAAATAGGCACTTCCCGACTTGGAAGTGTCCTTCCCGGCGAAGAACACATGATGGAGGCAATAGGCACTTCCCAGTTGGAAGTCATCTCAAGCCAAAATCAAAACATCAATCTGAACCAATTTGGTAAGCGTATTGAACCCACAAACACAAGTTAAATTCAGATTGCTTTACATTCAATTGAATTGAATTCAAGCTCATCCTTTAAAAACTTCCAAATGCAAATTTAATGATGGAGACGGGTCCTTTGAGAGATCATTTCAATACACCAGGAGTTCCACCAAAGCAGTCTTTGAACCAGCTCACTGAGGGGATGGATAGAACACAAGCAGCTAGGCTATTCTATGAAACATGTGGTAAGGGTTAAATAAGTAATTATCTTCAATGCCTTACTTGTTCGCTTAAATTGTTTAATGACAAACAATTTCAATTGGCATCTAGTTTTAGCTACCGATAAATATGTGAAGGTCGATCAGGAGGAGGCATACGGGGACATCATGATCGAGAGAAGACCTCATCTCTGATGTTCTTAGCCATATTCAAGGAACAAATGCAAGATTCCACCCAACTTCAATTACAAAACTCCTTTAAGTTTCTTGCTATCTTAAAACATACCAAGTCATTCTGAAGATTTCTTTTTAAGTGTCCTTCCAATTTCCTAGTTAGTAAACATTGTATACCTCTGTTTCAGTTCAATTTAAGAATCGTCTTAATCCAGATTGTAATAGTGAAATAGTAATAGTAAAACCCGAAAAAAGAGAGGACCTTTAAATAGTATCATTTAAATAGTTCCATTTATAATTGACCTTCTATAAGTAATAAAATATAGATGGTTGTTTCACCGGTTGTAAATATGATAGACACAATGGAAAAAACATTATATTATGGCAGAAGAGCAAGCAATGGAAATAAAATTTGTTAATTCATATATTTCTACTTTTCAGAAATTAGTATCAGATTTTAATTTGAAATGAACAATAATTAGCTATAAAATAAATAAAGAGTAGCATATTAAAATAATGATAAAACATAAAAAAATTAGACACAACTAAACATTATTAGGCTAATAAATCTATCTATAATGTGGAGAGATATCAATTTCAAGTTATTTTATTTCGCTTTAAAACTACTCTATTTTTTATTTTAATTTAAGAATTATTTTATTTTGATTTAAAGTATTATTTTCTATGTAACTTTTAATTTTAGGAAACATAAATATGCTAGTATATATATATTTTTATATAGATATGTATATTTTATTTTTAAAATATAAATTAAGTTATTAATATACACTTATCTATATTTATTTATAATGCTAATATATAACACTATTAGATAATTATTGAATCTAATATATTATATAATTATTAAATCTAATATATATCTATTAATATAAGTTAAATAAGAATATAAGTCATTATTTATTACAAATAAATATTTAATTATTTAATGAATGTAATATATCATACTTGTTATTTCTTATAATTTATATTCTACTTTACTTGTAATATAAAGATATTATCTTAATTATATTTTTATAAATATAGTTATTTTAAGAGTAATAATTATATATTTAATTTATTAAAGTACATAGTTATTTTATTAAAATTATTATACTCACTATAGTTAAATAAAAATAATTATGTACATTTTTTTCTTCATATTTTCTTTATTTTTATATGTGGGTTCTTTAATAGCTTTTGCTAATACATCTATTATATAGATGTATTCAATATAGCTTGAGAAAAGGCCAAGGTACTTGTCATTGAGGACAAAGGATAGGGACCAAGATAGGGACCACATGGGTCACCACCTGCACAAGGTCCACCTCCAACCCAAATAGTAGCTATAGAAGGGGGTCTTATAGATCGGGGTCCAAATGATCAAAGGATTTTGGTCGTCTTATAGGAGCGAGACTAGACACATAAATATAGTGTGATGGATATAGATAGGAGCATGATGGTCTCTCCACATGACTTACGTAGGTTGTATCAAAGAATGATCAACTTAGGACTGAGCGTGATCAAGCTAGGATTGAGAGGGATGTTGAGGTTTACTCAATGATAGTAGGTCGAGTTACAACTGGCTTAGGAGAAAATACATAGACAATAGTTAGAGGCTATTACATAGGAACAGGGTTAGACAATCCCTTTGGCTCAGTACACCAAAGAGATTTGTGCCATACAAGCTGAGGCGACATATTACCAGACTTTGTATGACATAACAGTGCCTGCACATATGCGACAACCAAGGTTTTCTTAGAGGAGTGTTGTAGGTCTGAGAAAATCAAATGGTGAATCAGTGGGAAGACCTTTGCAGGTTCAGTTAGTGGGACATGGTGACCAACAACAGCCGATGGGACCACCACCTCCTTAGCCTCCATCCAATCAAGAGAATTGAGGGAGCTCGGGGTAGACCCATCTTGTATAGACTTTTTGTATCTATATTTTGATGTAGACATTCCTTGATGTATACACATTCATCATATGGATAGCCTCCTATATATTTTGATGTATATCACAAATTTGACATGTATATGACATTCATCTTTTTGATAATATATGAGAGGAGATCATTTTGATGTGATCATGAGATGGTGTTATGTTTTATGCATTGATCTTTTTATGATGTATGCTATTGATTATAGATGCAAATGTATTTATGGATGCATGTATTATGAGATATTTCATCTTTCCATGATGTGATGATGGATATCTAATTATTATGATGTTTATGATTTGCATGTTTCTAATGTTCTATGGATGCAAGATGTATGATATGGATGATAATATAGTCATGATTTCCTTTTTCTATTTTCATATGGTATATGCGATGACTATGTAGGATGGATGATATGAGATGCTACTGATGGTTTGTGGATTCAAGATGGGATGCATATATTTTGTTGTTGTCATGTCATGATACTTGGATGTAAAATGTTAGTATGATAGAATAAATGAATGAATGGATTAGTTAGAAAAAAATAGAAATGAGATAGAATAGAATGATGATGTTGATCAAGATACCAATAAATCTATGATTTGTGTTCATATTTTATTGGATATGTGAGGAAATAGGATAAAAGATTTTCTTTTTCATTTTAGATTATGTAACATAATATAGAGCAATCCTTATTTTGATATAGCAAGTAGACACGATGCACCAAGGTATGAAGAACCAGGGTGGAGTTGTATCTATTGCTTGGACTTTGACTTTGCAAACAGATAGGTCATACCTGACATACAAACACCTTATTTTATCATGTGAGAAAATTAAGCCATTGAAGCAAGTAAATTGATGCACAAAAGGTATAAAGAACCTGATATGCACCAACCATCGTATTACTTGAGACTATCCCTACACACACAAGGAAAGTATTTTCCAAGGTTGTATTACAAGAACATCGAGCAAAAACAATAGACTAAAGCAATGACTATGCCCCATTACCTACCCATCTAGACATGCCAAGATATTGAAGATCAAGGTAGTTTTGAGTGAGCAGTATAATGAGACAAAAAGATAAAACCAAAATAAAAGGCCTACTAACGAACACATCAATGCTATCGTACCTCTTTCCAAAGAGTTTTTCTTTAGTTGATATTTGAAATGGTGTCTATTCTAGGAAAGATCTATTCGTTAAGACATTCATCAGATGTTGGTTTTCTAAATATTCAAGTTGTTGATATGAAATTTTGTTGACATGTTTGACAATGATCAAGACTCATAACTTTGCATGAATGTTTTGTGTTTCGATAATGGATGTACTTGCTTCTATTTTTTTTCCAAAGGTGAGGGTGATGATACTTATTATAGATGGAAATTATTATGGATGGATGAATAATGGATGAAATGGATGGTTGTTTTCTTTTTGGGAAAATTTCAAATGTTTTTGACTTTTTGAAATATTTTGAGGCTATTTTTGGTATTTGACATTTTCTTATTTGTTTTTCGTATTTTCATAATATTTGGATATTTTTGGTGTTTTGAAATATTTGGATGTTTTTGGGATTTTGAATGTAACTAGATGTTTTTGGTTTTTGAATGTATCTAGATGTTTTTGGTTTTCAAGCGACTTAGGTGATATACAAGAATCCATGCTAACAACTAGGTATAAGAGGATTCTCCCAGTCATGTGTTAGACAACTTCGTTATAGGTAGGACTAACTGACCTTAGGATAATGCTAAGTAATATTGATAGCGATAGATACTAGTTGAACACCAAGCCATGATATGGATGGAGATGAATGGATGGATGAAGATTTTATTATGGTGAGATGAAAAGAGTACTTAATAGATGGTAGATGGTGCTTATTTACACAAGACACCTGTTTTCCATGTTTTCACCAAGGTACTTACCCAAAGCGCCACCAAAGTGGTTTTCACTAGAGGATGATTTTTCTCTTTACTATTTTTTATTTTTTTATTTTTTTTAAAGGTGCAATGCACCCATATTATTAGGGGTAAACACTTTTGACTAGAGCTATGAAATGGGTACAAGAAACCATAAGAAAAAACCAAACCCGTGAGCGCATCACCCAGTGAAGGCACAAGGCCTACGATCACTTTGGCCCAGTGAGGATTTGAACCCTGGTGGTTGTCACTATAACCAAGCGACTTGACTACCGAACCACGCCCTTATTGACAATTTTTCTCTTTACTATTTTATCCTTCATTTGGATTTTTGGAATAAGATACCCCTCACGAGTTAGGCATAGAACCACTTGAGGTGATTGTTTCTGATAGGTACTTGCAAGGGGTCACCTTTAGGTGTTGCTAACTACTATGCTCTAGATCCATAGCTTGCAGTGATGAAAAAAAGTCCCAACTAATAAGGTTCAAATTGTCCTATTTTTTCTTGATCCAATCAATTTTTTTATTCTCTTTAAGCATTAGGTCTACTACTTTAAAATTTTGGCCCTTGATCTTCTTATTATAGCTTTTATGGAGTCAATTCCTATATGCTTGTAAGTGATCAATTTTTTCTAGATGATGCTCATCCAAAAATTCAAGCTCATTCGACCTAGATGTTGCAATGAAACTCTCATTGATGGGAGCTCAACCTTAATGGGTAAGATAGCTTCCATTCCATAAACTAAGGAATATGGAGTAGCACTAGTTGGTGTTTTGATACTCGTTCGATAAGCCCATAAGGCAAGGTTTAATTGTAAGTGCCAATCCCGACCGAAAAATTATTAACTATCTTTTTCAAGGTCTTTAGGATAGTCGTTTTAGATGCTTCTACTCAAGGTTGTTTCCTTTAGGGTAGTAGGGTGTAGATAAATGATGTTGGATATGGAATTGGTTGCAAATTTCTCAAACATCTTGGTTTTTGAAAGATGCTCCATTATATGTGATAATGGCTTGTAGAACACCATAGTGGAAAATTACGTAGTTTAGGATGAATTTGGATATATATTTTCCTGTGATATATGTCATGGGAATGGCTTTTATCCACTTTGTAAAATACTTGGTGGTGGTGATTATGAATTTATGGTCATTAGATGAGGTAGGCATTATCTTCCCAATGAGATCAATCCCCCACTACGATAAAGGCCATGGTATCGTGATAAGTCTTAATTCCTTAGTTAGAGCATGGACGAGATCACCATGCTATTGACATTGTAAGCACTATTTCAAAAATTTATTAGCCTCTTGTTCCATGGTAGGCCAATAATATCCCATTCTAAGCAACTTCTTTTCTAAGGTAACACCACTCGAATGTGACCCGCAAACTCCTTCATGTATCTCTTTTAAGGTAGTTGAAGCTTCTTCAAGGTTAAGATATCTAAGTAACATTCCACCAAGACTTCTTCGATAAAAGGGTATCACCAATGATGACAAAGTGAGAGGATATTTGGATAAAATTTTTGTAGAGGTTACTAGTAAGGTTGGATGGAAATATAACATCATGGAGGTATAGGTAAATATTGTGGTACCAAGGGGAATTGAGACCAAATATTTCACATAAAAATTCTAATTTAGGGATTTCAAAAGTCAGTATGAGAATCTGATCAACAAAAAAATTGCATTTCAAGCTATTATGTGGCATGCCTAGTAAAGATCCAATAGTTCCCATGGAATTTGCTACTTTTTTGCTAGCTCTTGGAATCTACTCAAATGTGATGACTATGAAGTATTATTTAAAGCTATCTATCATTATTTTATATGGCATCAACTTATCATCCATATTTTGGTAGTCATCATTGACTTGTATTACCACTAGTTGGGAATCACAATAGACCTAGAGTTCTTGGATCTTCCATTGAATAGAAATTATTAACCCTGTGGTGAGGGCCTTGTACTCTTCTATGTTGTTAGTGCATGGAAAAGCTAGCGTATAGGACTTTGAAATGCAATCACCTTGAC